>VYZV01044229.1:101763-168109 GCA_013401275.1 Pandion haliaetus | reverse complement strand
TCTTTATCCAACATTTTGGGGCGGCGACTTCTTCCAGCAACTTCTTAAAGGGGCCGCCTCTGCAGCCCTCCTCCCCTGCCACCAAGGAAAACCGCGCCACACAAACCCATAACAGGGGCTTAGGTTCATACACAGCTGATGTGCATTGTGAGATGTAAAACTCTCTAAAACCCTTTTCCTTATTTTAGCTGTTATCTTTTATCTTGATCTGTTACAAGAACATTGGAGAGTCTTAAAGCCTTGCAACCTGTCCAGTGCCACAGCATGTCTTCCACCAATTGGTGTAGTCTTAAAACTGGAAAAACTACACAGAAAGTAAGAAAGAAATGTGCTGTAACAGTGAATTGAATTGAAGTCTTTGAGGCCTAGGTTAGTGAATCAGAAACTAGTTTTTGCACCCCGAAAATGCCAATATGGCTGCCTTTTGGTTTCACAGCTCTCTCCTGAGGATGACCCCATACCGCACACAGGTAGGACCCAAAAGAAGGGAAAATGGCTGCAAAATCTTATTGTGAACTCAGCCACTGAGAGACTGGAGAATTTATGTGAAATCTCTCTGAAACAAATTTTAACTAAGACATTCCTGAATATCTGTCAGCTAAATATTTTCCAGTTGATACTACAGTCAAAGTATAAGCTTTACCACATACAACCCAGACTTATTAAACACATTTATTGTTCCATTTACCCATTCCCTTCTTTACTGCTAATTGAATACATTTCCATTCACATTTTCCAAACAAAATGTTTGTGCTTGGGTCCACTACAGGTATTACAGTCTCAGACTCCAGAAATGGGTGCGTGTTAGTTCAGGTTGTCTCTGAATTCAGGTCTCCTGACTACAGGTGTATACTGATGCTGGCAGTAAGTGATCTATAAGAATTTTTGCTTTTGATACTGTAATCTTTACTTAATTTGTGGTGTGTAGCCCATAAGCATTGGAGTTGTGATGAATTTCTCTAAAAATGAATTTTGTCTTTGTGAAAGGGGTGTATATATACAATGCAGTCTCTTTGGAGCAAACAGTTGCTTTACAAGCACAATGATATTTTAGATGTGAATATTTCCAAAAATTTTTTTTTTTAACCATGGTCAGATGTTTCAGGCTACATTAAAGGGAGAACATTGTAAGCAATACCAGTTTAGGGCAAGAGGAATACAAACCAAGGTATGAGTACAAAGAATTTGGGGGGTTCGTTTCATTCTTACATTGTTAATTTCATTTAAAATTTGTTTCTACTTTTTAGACATATCTGAATCTAAATTTCAGCCCAGAGCATTTTTTTACAAGGAAAAGATGAGGGCTTACAGTGGAAATGCTGGTCAAGCACTTCTAAGTGCCACTCAGAGAGAAAGGACTATGTAAGGGGAAGGTGGGGAACACAGGAAAACACAACTCCCTGCCATGCTTTGGGGATTTTCTCAGTCTCAGGTTTTTGTACCAGGGATAATCCCTTGGAGTGCTGCGAAAATTGGTTACTGATGGTGAAATTTCCATGACTGCTTAGAGTGGTTGCATGCTTTAGTCCCACTGACCGTAATACAAATAAGACATTTAAATCCTTGAAGTGCTTTTGAGAAACTGATACTGAAACGTGCTCAAAGGTTACAAGTTCAACTGAAGGCTTCTTTGCAAGTACTGGGAAAGCATAGTCCCAGTGTCCCCCACTGGCAATTTCATGACTAATATCCTGAATATTCTCACTCATTTCAGCAGTCCCCCCTGTATTATAACAAAGACCTTGCAGCTTCCTGATGAAGACCGATGTGCACCTTCTGCTTGGGTCTGATGCCACATTTCCCATCCTGAGCTTTTTGCCAGAAAGAACCAAGTGTGAAATTCAGAGAGGCTTATCAAACTCTGTGGGTGGCACTAAGGACTGCAACTTAAATCCCCACCACACAGACAGGTTGAGAAAGGGAGCAGCTGACTGTAACCTTTTGAACTTTCTGAGAAAGTCAAGTATTGCCTCACAGCCTAATGTTTCTGTTTGTCCCCTTGGTAGCTGTTTATATTCTTCTCGATGGAAAAAGCAAGATGTCTGAATTTTGAGGACATTTTATATGTGCTTCTGAGTTGCCCCAGTGCACAAATAAACTGTGTAGGTGCTTTGTGATCAGAATAATCTCACATGATCAGTCATACATTGTTCTCTTGTCAACAGCAGCCATCTAGGACCAGCCTTGTGTCCTGGACTGAATCCAGAATAAACAAGCACCCTGATGGAAATGCTCCATAAACACCCAGAATCTGGAGACATTCTTAACTTGCAGGATGCCAAGTTTTTTTCTGGGAAGAAAAAAACTATTATATTTGCCATAAAGCCATTTTATTGAATGAAAGCTTTAGATATGGAAAATTTCAAGGAAATTAATTTATGAAGAAAGTTTGAGAGTTGTGCACAGGTGTCTAAAAACCATTTTTTAAACCCCATTCTTTTCTATATACTGGGTAGGATACACATAGGGGCAAATCTCTGGTATCATAAATGAGAAAATATACTGAAGCTAATGAGGCTACTACTCATTTGCATCCTTAGATGTTATGGTCCCATCATGTTGCTCACAGGCCTATGGAAATTTATGATTTTAGCATTACACCCTCTCCTTCCCACTTCTTGGGAGGCATATAGCTACTTGTCCCATACAGCCAGATCACGACATTCCTCTTCACTTCAGGCACATTTGTAGTGGATAAAGATAAAACTGTTTATCTGGCAGTTGTGCTTCAACAAACTGTTTTTCCATATGAAATTATCTATAAACAACTTTCAGTTTCAATTAAAAAAATAAAACGGATCCCAGACCAGAGTCAAGCCTCACCTACTCTGGGATCCAAAATATTAATATGATTGTGGGACCCCTACCTTGCAGGTAAGGGCCTGTCAGGATTTTAAACCAGCTTGCTGGGTCTTTTTTCACTCATCTGCAGACTCCTCGTGGAGATGTTGAAGATCTGCCCCAGAAAATGCAATACACTGGTGCTGCTTTTTGTTCCCCAGCCAGTGTATCCAGGGCTGGCTTAGGACCTCTGCAGGGCACTCATGTTAAATTGAACAATACCTAGAGTGGCACAGAGCACCACTGAGATGCATAATATAATCTGCACCTAAAGCTGTAGATGAATGATCCCCTGGAAAATAACAAAATAAATTTTTAAAAAGTGTCTTAAGCACAGAGGCAAGCTGAAGCTGTAAAAACACCTGTGTCCTCTAGTGCTGACCTACTGAAGGGTGGTACTGTCATCACAGGAATGAATATTTGGCCCTTAACTTTTCTGCTGTGATTGTGCACATGGCATTTCTTATAATCCTTCTGCTTCTACTAATGTTTTGCCCTAGAGAGGCCAGCATTTAACAGCACAGTTTCATATCCGACAAAGGGGTCTCTAACTACTCTTGAGTATTATCCCATTTACGGAAATTGCTGCTTTTCCATAAAATCAGTAGTGAGAATACTTCCTCTGAGAAAAACATTTCCATCCTCAAACTGCCCAAGGGAGGAATTAAAGAGAAAAGTATATACATCACAACAGGATATACTCCAGTGTGTTACTGCTATTTCAGTATGCAGGCCTTTATCTCCACTCCTGCCTTTCCACTCATCACTGTTCATTATCTTTCCCCTTGCGATGAAGCACCAAGGCATTTCCACACTCTCTCTGCAGTTGAGAAAGAAGAGATGCTGGCAAAGAACTGGATTAATGTGTGGAAGGGGGAATTCTCCTACTTGGGGTTATGCCCTTAGCAAGCTGTGTCGCAACATCTGTAAGTTACTATACTGCAACGTCTATCATTCTACCCCTAAGAAAACCTCCCACCTGCCCTACAAATTTGAAGGTTTTAGGTATTTGATTTGATTAAAACTATAAAAATTACTGGTTGAAACATTTGCATGTGACACCCCCAAAGGGGCCAGGAGAGTGTCAGGAGAGCAGCAGAAATTGATGCACTCTTTCCTCTTTTCCTTCTTTCTGAACTCTGTAGAAGAAAAAGGGAGCAACCAGGACTATTATGATTGTGTCAGGTCCTGGCCTGAGAAACTAGTGTGGGTTGGGGCAGTTGCTGTGTCACACGAGTCACAGGAATTTGTACGCAGTGTGGGCGAGTACAAGTGTGAGCCTCCTTGTCTGCTCCCCCTTCCTCTGCCCACGTAAATCTGTACCTGGATCAGGCACAGGTACACAGTCATCGTCCTCTCTCAGAGGAAGGGTGGAAAGATGGGAGTGTACAATTGCCTTACTTTAGATGACTGTGGTACTGCCAACATTTGTTCTTTGCAGAAAATTAAAAATGTTGTTTTTCAGTCTTGAGTTTGGGGGTGGGGAGGGGAACCGCTTTAGAAAGCCTAGGGCTGAGTTTCCCTTGCTGTTTGTAACAAGGGCTGGCAAACGTGTCATGAACCATGGTCTGGCAGGGATCCGCACGGTACCAGTTGTCAGCCTGGAGGCTGATAGTGCATCAGTACAGCAACCCATGAGACTGGAACGGGTAACATAAGTCAGCTCACGATCCCATACATTCAGTGGCAAGGAGATATTTAGCATGAGTCTTATTCATATAAAATGCAATAACAATCCACAGTGTAATATGGTAGCACTGATTCTCCAAATGTTTTTAGGCTAGACTGTCTCTGTTATAAATACAAAGACAGGGCTGGAAATCCCTGCTTTATATGCAGGTTTGGCAAGGCCTGAAATGCTGTGTGTGTCTGAAACGTGTTTGTAAATTGGAGGTAAATCAGAGAAAATAGAATTCAGAAGTGAGGAAGTTAGAACGAATGATACATAAGAGGGCAAGAGAATAAGCCAGTAGGCACATCCACTGTCTGGGGTAAACAGGGCAGGAGGGGCAAACTTAGTGGATTTCAAGGGGATCTTGAAAGCAAGAAAGAATAGCATGTTAGGAGGATATTTCTGTCAGGAAGTGAAAGGCTAGACACAACAAGGCAAAAGAGTAGTCTGTACAGTTTGCTGGATTATCAAGGACAAAAATTAAAACATCCAGACCAGAATCTAAGTCCAGAGTTATCTCCCTCATCTCCGGGATTCCCTGGGAAACCATCTTTGCTTGACTCATTTAGAATGAAATCAGCACAATAGTTGCTGGGCAGATATTTGTGGGAGAAAGCAGTAATATCAGGGGTGACCAGCCTCAGCTCCTGAGCTCATGCTGCTGGTAAGCAATACAAGCACTTCATGTGATTGGCAGCAGAGGTATGCTAGCCCAGTGGCTCTGGGTTAATCCTAGGAGTAAGGGCAGCAAAGCTGGCAGGGCTGCTCAGACCAACCTGGCTGCGGTCACCCAAAGCCACTGGCATCTGGTGTCTGTGAAAAGCTCCCAGGTGTCCATCACCCTGCACCCCAAGCTCTCTGAGCAATGCCCTAAGAGTCTTTAGGTTCTAACTACTCAAAGGTTTTTGGCACTTGGCTTGTAGGATGAAAAGGGGTGCCCACCTGCACAAGATGGTCTTTTATATGTCTCACAGCTCCATTCCCCCCAGATCTGAAAACAGTGATGAATCCAGTAATGAGTCATAGAATCATAGAATCATAGAATTGTTTAGATTGGAAAAGACTCTTAAGATCATAGAGTCCAACCATCAACCATGCCCACTAAACCGTGTCCCGAAGTGCCTTGTCTACATGCTTTTTGAATACCTCCAGGGATGGTGACTCCACCACTTCCCTGGGCAGCCTGTTCCAATGTCCGACAACCCTTTCAGTAAAAAAGTTTTTCCTTATATCCAAGTGAAACCTCCCCTGCTGCAACTTGAGGCCATTTCCTCTCGTCCTATCACCAGCCACCGGACAGAAGAGGCCAGCACCCACCTCACTACAACCTCCTTTCAGGTAGTTGTAGAGAGCGATAAATCAAGTGTGAGTGAGATGGTGAAATGAAAATAGTATCTTTGCCTTGAGCCTTGTCTCTTTTGTTTAAGATTATTCATGCCAAAGGGTTATCAGTTGCCAGATATACCCGAGACTCTGCTGTATGTTTATTTATAGTGACTTAATGTCAAGACAGCAGTGAACTGAGTTGAAGGTAAAATTAAAATATTATCTGAAAAAGAAGAAAAATGACAAGAGAACATCATTAATCTGGTGATGTTGATAACTGACAAGCATGCACACACAAACAGATTTAGAGGTGGCACTTTTACTTCCATCAGATGACTTTTCTGTTTTGCTTGGGGGCTTTAGCCCAGCAAAATTCCTCAGTATTTCCAGAACTTGAACGTAATATCCCTAATAGGTATTAATATTATATAATTGTGGTTCTGTTCATTACAGTCCTGATCCCAAAACCTGATCCCTCAAGAAAATTTAGCATAGAAATAGTGGTCCAATTTATGGTTCCTTCTGAAGACAGAGCGCCGAAGTTCATATTCTTACTTCTCAGGAGCTGTAATGGCCTGGTGGACTGCAGGTGCTTGCTCATCCTCCATCTCTTCCAGCTGTCCAAACCTCCCACACAGACCACCCTAATTCCCCCAACCTCTGCCTGCTGGGTCATTCCCCTACCCATCCTTGAGATGTCTTATCTTCCTACTATGACTCCAACAGCTCATACACATGCAGGACATGAAAGAGGGTTCCTGGAGAGAAAGACAGCAAAGATCAAGGCTTTCAGCTATGCTTTCTTTTTGCTAGTCTTCCTGGTTGGCTTGCTTTTGCCTTGACTGACAAATACAACTGCAGAGCATCATCTCTAACATTACCCAGTCTCAGAGCTCTTTCCACCTTTCAGCATAACCCTGTTTGTAGAAGCCATCCACCAGAATGATATTACTTTAAATCTCTGTGTACGTATACAGCTCTTCAGGGTGTGACGACAGAGTATCAGCTGCCAAAGTCTGAGGGTTTAACCATTTTTTATATCAGCTGAGGAACTAGCACAGAGCATCTTGCCTTCCTGTTGAGACTCTGAATATTGTCTGCCCAATCCAGAGACCCAGCAGACCAGAGTGTATAGTCCTGAAAGAGGAGTTTTATGAGCATCACAGCAGAGCAAGCGCCGGGTTGTTGAGAGATGGACCATACTGAGTGTCACCAAATACACACATGGTCACATCCTGCCCTGTCTCCAATGAGGGCATCAGAGGAAGGTATAGAAACTCCCCAATGGGCAGATGGAGAAAAATCTGTCCCCTGGGAGTCCTCTAATCCTAACAGAGGCTGGTCACGCCTGAGATGTAAGCTGCTGCAGCCCTTCTGAAAAGAATTTTCTATTGAAATGTTTCACATTCTTGCTAGTGTTTAAAGATCCACCTCTTATTTGAATCTTGCTAAGTGTAAAACATTTGTATTGGAAAACTGTCCCTCTCTTATAGGCAAGCATCCAATATGCATGGCTGCAGCAAGAGATCTGAGAACAGGTCTTGAAAACAGGATCCCCTGGGATCTGACAACCCATTGAGCTCTCAGCAGCCTGGTTGGCAGTTTTTCACTTCACTGTACACAATTAACATTAACCTAATTCACCACTGTTTTGCAGAACTTAATTAACTTTAGCAAAATGTGTTGTGAGACCTAGATATTTTAAAGTTTAGTTCAATATGAATTTGTTCATGTATTGATCTGGAAATTGTCAGGGATTCATCTATTTTAGGATTTAACCAAACCTATGTTCATTAGCGAAAAAATATGACTGTCTCATTTTCTTTGTTTCTCTCCTTTTGCAGAGAAGAATGACAAAATAAAGAAGCCAAACAACTCCACCCTTGACATGTTTTCCTAGCTGTTGCCTGTGCAGAGGCATGGAGAGCGGATAGAAGGAAGAGAAGTAAGATAAGGGAGTGGAAGGCTGTGCAAAGACAATATATTTAGCTCTAATTTGTAGGATTTACAGAGCTGCTGTAAAAGGAAAATTGTTCAAATTTCAAATATAAGTCCAAATTAATTTCTGGTGCTTCTCCATCAGCCTCTATGGAGTGCCACCAGAAAGAGCTTTAGTCTAGTGTTACACACCAGGAAAATGGGGAGCTTGTTCTTCCACAGAGAAATACATTAAAAGATCCAACTTTGCACTGTTAAGCCTTGTTACTTGGGAGCCATGAATCTGGTTGTTACAATGGAAAAAGGTTAAAAAGCTGCATGGGCAAATGCCCTGCACCACCTGTGTGTGTACATCCATGGCTGTCGCCCTGCATCCTGAGCATCCAGGCTGGCCTCCCTGGGGGCACAGAGGCAGGCATGCCAGCTGAGACGATGTGGCGCTGCCTGGGACCACCCCTCCCTGCACGGGTGAGTGAATGGCATGTCATCAGGAGCAGCCTTGACCAGTACTGCTGGGTTAGCAAACTGGACGAGTACGATTGTGCCCTGAGCATGGCCGGGGAGGACTGTGCTCCTGGCTGGCAGTGCCTCACAGCACACGGAGAAGCTGTGGTCACTGGGGCAGGAGCTGGCACTTCCCACTGGCCTTTGCCTCCTGCGGTCCAGCGGCAGCCACATCCTCTGGCTTTATTAGTGTGCTCTGGCCCCCCAGCTAGCTTGCTGAAAGGTCATTGCAGATCTCAGCAAGGAAGTTCCCTCAATCTGTGCCTATCTGAGTGTGAGGGTGATGCATTGTGAGCTGAAGACTGAGGAATGCATTCAGTGGTAACCTTTGCTGCAAACAGATACTCGGTTTGTCATTGTGTATGTGCTCTGTTAAAAGCCTTGAATTTAAAGCTGTGTATTAAGAAGCACCGACAAACCACAGAACTTGACAAGTGGCCGACATGCTGGAAAAAAATGTCACCGTGTTTTGTCAAAAAGTTGCAAAATTCAAAAAGCTTTGACCAGTACTACTGACAGAAAAAAAAAAAATCTGTATTCCTAATGCAATCTTGAAGACAGCTACATGGCGTTAGAGAACTAGATTTCTGCTTTACGGTGTTTAGAGTGAATAAAAAAACCCCTGTACATAGAAGATACAGCTGTTCAGGACTTTCTTGACTTTGAAGAGCAAAGGCACCCTCTCCCTGTTGGATTTCACAGGACTTTCCTGAAAGGTTGCTAAGAAAATATTTGCAATGAATTACTGTAAAGTCAAAATTGTTTTGTTGCCCACATGCCTGCCTCAGGCCCTGCAGTTTGCTTGACTTGTTCATGCTTTTGAATAAAGACTGCTACTTGCAAAAAGTGCTATTATTAACCACGTTGCTTGCTGGTGCAATGATTTCTTCAATAAGAACTGACCCCTTGGCATATGACCTGAACAAATGTACATAAGCTTTATCTATAAACTTTCAGAGTCTTTTTTTATGAAGTTTTCATTAAACCAGATAACAACAAAAGAAATGAATGCCAGTAGAATAAGCAAGTTCTTCATCTACTGCCAAAAGAATTATTGCCAGGTCTTTTTATTGAAAAAAAGAATGAGATTCTTTGTGGAAATCTAAACAAGGTTGCTTCTCAGATGTAGGCTGGCAAGTGGCAAATTAAAGATTTCAAACCAAATCCCATTTGTGTAAGAACAAAGCTCAGAAGGATTCTGCCTCTTCTTTTGCCTCTCATTTCAGCTTTGTTTTAATTCTGTCTTAGATACTCCGATTTAGATTCAATATGACTATGGCTTTTCCAAATCATCTAGAACAAACCGAATAGCACAAGTTCTTTTTTTGTACTGCCAGAACATTCATGTACCCTTTCTATTATAAAATGCCATCTTCATGTTTTAGGGCCATACTCTGATATTCATGAAGGGTTTTTATAAATATTTCTTAAAAATTATCTGAGTTCAGTTTCTTAGCTAGTGTGAGGAATATCCAGTTAGCTACCAACAAGGTCCAGTACAGATTCAGCCGCCAGTATTCAATAAAGCAACATTGTCTGTTGTATCTACATGGTGTACCTGTAATTCTTCCACATATATATATTTTATATTACAAGCAGGATAATCAAAATATATTAGAAAACTTAATGCATAATAACATGCTGAAGCATGCACAAGAAACCTATTGTTTCACCTTCAATAACTGTGAACTGCAGACATGGACCTGGATGTAGGCATTAAGATTCGGATATGAAATATTTTCAAATAGACAGTGACTCTGAAAAACTAAGAAAGAGGGATTCACCTCACCGGTAATGAAAATTCTGTGGGAATAGTAGTGTGAGTTCTGATCCTGCCTCAAAACCAAAACTCTTACTGGCTTGTCAATGGGATGGGATCTGCACTGGCCCTGTTTTCAGCCCCTTCCTCCTCCTGAATTATCACAGGAGTCTGAAGACCCTTAGCACTAGAGGCTAGAGGTTTTTGGTGTAGATGGGGGAAATGCAAAGCAATGCAAAACCAGATGAAAAAATCTAACCAGATGAATGTCACAAGAATTAGTGGATATTATTAAAGATTAGTAGCTGTTTTCCTGTGCAATGCAGGTTTGCAGCCCAGCAAACAGGGTTATTTGAAAACCAGCAATTTTACTCTGGCAAGTGTTGTTTCTTGCTATGTTAATGAGCGTTCTTAAGGTGCAGGGAGGATTGGAACATTATTTTAGCTTTACAGATGTATAAAAAGAACATAATCAATTAAATACTGTAAATACTTCAGAGCCAGGATGATTCCCTTCAACTGTTTGTCAATGAATGGCATTATTCAATATATGTAATCCTTCAGAGATTAAGAATCATTAGCTAATAAGCTATGTCTTAGTGCCTCTGTAACATCTGCAGTTTCCTGGTCACAGAAATGCATTTGTCACAGCGAGTACGGACAGGAAACAGGCAACCATTCCCCAGCTGAAAACCTTATGAAAGCAGGGACCTTGCAGAGGAGGCCGGGGGGGAGGGAGCCGGCTCTGCATGCTGCTTGTTCCCTTGCACAGAAAAAGCAGAGCTGATTAAAAAAACAATCTGCAGAGAGCTGGGGCTTTAAAAGACAAACCCAAAAAACCCCAAACCCAACAAACCCAAATATTTGTGGTTTTTCCAAGGACCAGGCTCAAAAGAAACGAACTCGAAAGCAGAGAAAGCTGCTAGGCTCTTTGCTGCACTCAGCATCCTTGTAAGTAACTCTCTCCACAATTATCAGTGGAGTCTATTTCACCACAACGGATTTAATTGTGCATTGACACTGACAGGGAGGGAGTGAGTGAGATGACAGGCAGCCTCGAGGAAGAGATTTATCCTCTCCCGTCGGGCAGTTTGATAAGGGATGTTGATTCTCCGTGGTCTCACAATGGCTTTTTTATTTGTTTGCTTAATACTGGGCTGTTTCAGAAACGCACACAGCTGAGCTGACAGGAGATGCAAACAGAGAGCACTCGTTTGGGAATTACGGGGGTGGCGGTGCACAGGAAAATAGCCTCTGTCTTCTTCACAGGAAAGTCAGCTGATAAACTGATCTTAAGACAACGTATCTTCCTTCCTGTAAAATGCAATAACAGGCAGATCTTGTGACCTCGATGGCCTTCTGCTGAGTTTATTCCTAACTGGGGAGGGAAAGAGGGAAGCTTTCTTTGGCAGACGTAGCACACAGCTCCTATGTGAATCATGCGGCTGTGCTTAAAGTGAGAGCCAACAATACCAGCATAGTGGGCCACATATCTTTCAAAGCAAGAGAGTTCACAAAGAAGTCCCCTGCTCATGGAGATAAGCCGCAGCAGCCCTTTCATTAAACATCCGCTGTGTACTTCCCGTCGGAGCTGCGGGCTTGGCCCAGGGGACGGCCAACTCACGAGAGCCAGCAGCCACTCTCATGGCTTCTCGTTTTGCTATTTAGGCCAGATTTTCCCCACAGCACTCGGCAGAGGGCAAAGAGAAACACACCATTTATGTCACTCTATTAAACACACACAGCTTTTGCAGCCCTGCATCATGCTGCAGCCTTTCTCATCCCCATCTTGGCTCTGTGCAACAGAGTAAACATCATAAAGAACATAAAAAGGAGTTTTCCTGAATTTTCTCTGAACTTCCCTGGCAACAGAAAGCTTTAACGGGGTGAGGTTTTTTCCCCTCGAGAAAACATTCCTCCCACCCTCTTTCCTCCTCAAATAAAGTTGGCAAAAACTCAAAGTCTGGTGCTTGAGGGCCATGCCGAGGGGTCCTTCCAGGAAACTGTTCAACAGAGTTAATGCAGCAGCTCACTTGCCTGCTTTGAAACATACTGTGCCCATGCTCACTTTTCCTACCTTTGAATTAACTTTGCTTTGTAGTACCCAGATTGCCATGGCTCACTCCTACCATACAGGTTGATGGCAGTAAGCAGTCATCAGGCCAGGCTTTCTCCTGCCTTGCACCACAGATGGCCCTTTACATATGTGCTGCGTGAGTGTAAAACCCAACCATCTTGGATTTATTGGTATTGTACACCCTATTGCTTCTAAAAACCACACACCCTCCTCCAAAAGATCCCAGAGTGCTTCCACTTAATTCTCTCAGAATTTTCGGCTGTTAAAGTTTGTGCTGGTACAGAACCAAGAGCCTAGGGCAGGACCTAATTTTATGAGGGGCTATATGTGAGTCCTGACTCAGGACCTTGCGAGCCAAAAAGAACTAGAGGAGACAAACAAGTCAGGATGGGGTACAGGCAGCATGCATGCACTCAAAATAGTGTGCGTACATGTCTTAGGTCTGTATACGTCCTTATTGTTAGGATGGGGAAAATGAGGTTTAGATTAAAGTGGTTGAGTTATTTTCTGAGGGAGGCACTGTGCCTGAGGTCCCATTATTGTGGTGCAGTGATTGAAAATGGGATCAGAATTCAGATAGGCAGGTCTGTGAGGTCTGTAATAGGACCACAGGTCAGGTATTCCCAAACAACAATATTTAAACTCCACTAAGACTGTCCGTGGCTTGGCATGGAGCTGAGAACTACTGCCACCAGTAATGGTGCTGGCTGCCACTGACAGTGGAGGCATTTGGCAGCAGAGGTTTGTGGACCTCAGGCTGAATTGTGTTCCTTTTAAGCAGATTTGTATTAAACAGGAAGGCCAACATTTTTGATCATACCTAATGATACCTCCTTCTTGGATGTCCTGTTTGAAGACCATCTGCTCGAGAGGGAAGCAGGCATGCAAGCTGCTCACCGGCAAGCTGATTCCCACACCCTTTCTATCCTAGCAACCTGGGCTGAGACATGGCACCCCATTACCTGCCATTCAGTGCCCACAGAGCATCACCCAAGTCTGACACACCAAGGGACAAAATTCAAAGCATAATTCTCTGATCCGCCTGCTTTTCCAGCTGAAGTACCAGGTGCAATCTGCATCTTGTGGCCAGCCACCCATCAACGGACCATCTGCAAGTGCTGTTCACAACCTGGAAACTATCCTAGATCTAGGATATAATTTTAAATGGAGAAATAAATATGTTGCAAATTCAACAAACACTTTTGGCTATTGGGCAGCATGCACTGCAGCAGTGGAAGTTCAGGTTCAAAATTCTGTCTCCTAAACTAGGCTCAAGTAACAGAAAAAAGATAAAAATCCAATGCCGAATATCTGCCCATTAAGGAAGTTTTGCCACTTTCCTCTCTTTCTTTTTGTCTGTCTGGAAGGATGGAAGATTCACATGTAGCCTCTCCAGGGCAATTCTCAGGATGAGGTAGGCATTCTCTCCCTCTTCTGTGGTGCAGTTTAACTCATGCAAACATAGCACCAGTATGTCTGACCCCAGTAAGTCTCTGTTCAGCTTAAGGGTTATTTTGGCAGAACTCAATGTGGATCTTTTACATGGAGTATGGAAGCCACCTGACCCATCTGGTGTGGGCCAAATGCATGGCAGGGAACGTGCTAACAACTAATCTGTGAAGATGACTGCAGGGCCATGCCTGATCCTCTGCCCTGGCCTCTCAGGTTTGCTAGAACATAGCCTAAATGAATGCATTACTGCTGTAGAAAAACGTGCTTCAAAAAATCACACAGACTTTGCTCTACAATTCAATTCAACTGGCACAAATTCACTTGGCTCTGAAATCATCACATTTTTTCATCTTTGAACATACAGTGAATTTCTTCTAAGATTACAGATCTTTACAGGGTGAGGTGGAGGGTAGGGAAGTGATGACTCATAAAGGTTTTGCTGAATGCATGTCTAGTTTGAGACAATACTACTATACATAAGCTAAAGATGCCTAAGAAGGCCAAGAAGGGACTTTTTATTAGTACAAAAAAAAAAGAAAAAAAGAGGGAGAAGAGAGTAAGTCTTTTCCCCACCTTCTTATTACAGCACAGTTGGGAAGGTTGAAGTCTGAATCTTTAACCCCCATAAAATTTCCATGAGAAAGAAATGACGTCGTTTAAGACAGTTCCATCTTCCTGCTTGTTTCCTCAGCTGTAATAAAATTACTATCGTGACCCAAGGACCTACCTTAGGTTCCCCCAGATAGGGTGTTTCATACTTCTGAGCCAAAAGAGAACAAAACAGAAAGTTTATGTCAGTCATTTATCAGGGTTCCCATTTCAATTCCTATTTCTGTGTTCTGACCATAGAGTGATGAGCGTGCACATGTTTTTGGGGAAAAGCTAAATATATCGGTGGGTAATATTTCTAAGACTTGTCATTTATTAGGATAGTGTGCCCCTGCATGGGTGGAAGACAATTCCAGCCTCACTCGGTGGCTCCCACTTACTTGCCTGGGTCAGGTCCTTTGGAACGCTGTATAAAATAATACATGAAATAGCATTAAAGGGAATGTTTCTTCACAGTACACAGATTTCGTGATCTGTTTCTTAGCTGGACAAGGCTGATTTTAGGACAAAACCTCAGTTTATGCAATGCTACATGATAATATAATGTGGACTAGCCGCAAGCTCTGCACGGGGAGTGGGCTCAGCTGGGCTCTGCCACAGACTGTGTGGTATAGGGGAACACATGTAATTTCAGTGCATCTGGTATCCTCAGCTGTAACGTATGACAGCACTTCCTCTTCCCGAGTCTTTATTCAGAGGATATTTGCTCTTTGAGAGGCATTGCCTTTTGCTGCACATTCTCTGGGACCTAGCTCCAAGTGTCTGCCTCAGCTGCACTGCCTTGAGATGATACTTTAATACCAACACTTTGGTGTGAACAGCAACTCTCCCACCTCAGAAAGAGGGGTGTGCAGGTGTTGGGTCTTCCTTTTGACCTCCCCTGAAAGGGAATGAATTGCTGTTGGAGCAATTATATCATGTCCTCCTGCTTCTCCTCCTAACACTTACCTTCTCTCTCAACTGTGGATCATTACACGCTCCAGACATCCTATAGAGCCCCGGTACCGTAACACTCATGAAGTCTCTCATTAAGCTAACAAGCAAATTACCCATGACAGTCCCGGCCAAACTCCTGATAAAGGTTCTGAAACACAATGACACCCTCACTCTTTCTTTGTCCCTTGTAAAATCCATCAGACTTACACTTTAAATAGACAAGTGGCCTAAAGGAGAAATTTTCCCAGACTGTCAGGGTCCTGGGAAGGGGAGCTGAGGAAGGTCTTTCTGCTCATCATTTATTGTTGAAAGAAAGTGGGTTGCATGGGATTTATGAATCTTCAAATGCAGAGAAATATTTGTAAATAGTCCATAAATGACTGGCAGTCTCTTTACCCTCCTGGCTGTATTCAACATCCTACATTCTGTAAATCAGACCTTTCTGATTTTGCTAAGGTGAAAAGTCATTGCTAGAATGTGTTAAACTCAGTTACAGGGTACATGAGGTGACTGATGTAATTAAGCATGGTGCTTTGGCCTGGGAAATTAAAAAAAACCCACACAGTTTGCTGAAAACCATGACTAACTGGGCCACAGATTAAAAAGCAGCTAGTAACCCTATAAAGACAGTAACCCTATAAAGACAGTTACATTAAAACCTCTCCAATTTGCACGGCATAAGTTGGCATGCTGTATAAATTGCACATCATGCCTGCCCAGTCCTGAAAGGTTTCCCCAGTTTCTCAGCATTGCACAGGGCTTCCTCAGTAAGGCTTCAAGAACTTCAAGTGCTTTATAGAATTAATGCCATTTTGCAGAAAAATGATCAACTCCTGTTCTGTGATTCAACGCCTTTTCTAGTGTTTGCTCATTTATGTCTCACTTTGCAAAAAATCGTAGTTTGCTAGGAGTTTCCCACTCATTGGTGCAAACTGAATGAGGTTCAGCTATAGATGTTCATTGATTTTAAGTCAGAACTGCCAACATAAGACATTTGAATACATAGAGCCAGGCCCCCATTTTTTGTGAGTGACTGAAACATAACCTTTCCCTCCCTGTGCTTCTTTTTATGTGCCTTTTGGATTCTGAAACTTCAGCCAGCACTTGGGTCACCTTTTCAAGCCTCTCTTCACAACAATATGATGCTCTTGCAGAGAAGACAAATGTCACTCCGAGATGTATTAGCAGGAATGCTGGGTGTTAAGACAAGAGAGGTAATTATTCTGCTCTACTTGGCACTGGTGCAGCCTCAGCTGAAGTAGTGTGTCCAGTTTTGGGTTAGAAAGGTTAAGAGAACTGGGATTGTTTAGTCTAGGAAGTAGAGACGGAAGGAAGATAATAACGCTTTGCAAATACATAAAAATATTTTAAAGACGACAGAAATCAGTTTTTCCCTTCTTCACAAAGGGTAGGACATGAAGTAATTGGTTAATTCACCACTTAAATTTAGGTTAAATCTTAGGAAAAATAGTCTGATTACAAATACAGTGTAGCATGGGAACTAGCTTTTCAGAAACATGGAGATCTCCATTACAGGAGGTTTTTAAGAACAGCAACAGGCAAATATCTGGCATGCATCATGCAGGCTGTGCACAGTCCTGCTCCCCTGCCCTGCCCCTGCTGATGTTTCTTCCATTTCCCCATTTGTAGAATTAGGTGGTTGTAAAAGCATAAGCAAGAAGAAAACATTTAACAAGAAAATAAATAAAGTAATTTGAGGCTCCAACACAGCTGTTTACCTCTGAGCCTTGGCTTTGCATATAAAACTTGTAGTACTGTGAGAATCATAGTAAAATCTCCCAAGTCCTCAATACTCTGGCTAGCATGTTGTGACCTTTTACTTGGACCTCATACATAGCACAGGCTACTGAATGTCCCTCCTGTGTGTCTCATTGACCTTCATAATTTCTGACTGATTAAAAACATATATTAGAAAGAGGTCCAGTCTATTTCTAAAAAGCTTTTGTTTCTTCTTTCTCTAGCAAAAAAGATTCCACCACATTGCTTTCTGTGCTGCTCCAAAGGCTAATTGACTTAATTGTCAGAAATCTACATTTTATTCCTATATATCCAGCTTTATCTGGCCTCTACTCAACCTCATTAAGCTTGCTTCTGCCAACAGGTGTTATTTGTATTTAGAGACTTAGAGAAGGTCAGGTTACCACATGGCCTGCTGATCAATAAGCTGAACAAAACTTGTGCAACTCTTCTGTCATAGTAAGACTGTTTTTCCATTAATCTAAAGACTCTTTGTATTCATACCTGACCACAACATTCGATAAATGTATGTGCATAAAGCCATGACCACAAAAATGCAACAGGCAAAATAGGCTGGTGTGTGGCATGTTATCATGTAGGCATTTACACCTGTATGTGCCATGACCACAAAATGGAATGCAAAATCAAAATAGCCATTATACATAATTCTTTAGTGTAATGTTGCCTACCACATAAATGACCTCCTGCTGTCTTTCTTGCTCTGTCTCACACATACAAACATACATATCCATTCATTTTGATCACAGACACCAGTGTGAATTAATGTTTCCCCCTAGTATTGTATATTGGAACCAAATTGAACACAAATATGAACGTTTGTTTATACCCATAATTAAGTTGTCCAATTTCCAGACTTGCTGACTATTTGCTCCTGTGAAGGGAGCAAGAACTGTGGTATTTGGGATTGCTGGAAATCAGACTACTCAATTAAATTTCTCAGCACTGATTTGAGAGGTGAACTTTAAACTAAAGATACTGAAGCTGTACGTGTCTCCTTTCAGGAAAATGTAACAGTGCTAAGCAGTCTGTTTTACACAGAATTTGTATTTCTCTTGTAGATTCAGATATCCAAACTAAAAGCTTTCTTTCATGTCCTTGTCAACAAATCCTAGCCCAGAAGAACCCCCTTAATAAGGATCACAAGGCATTTTAGTGTCTTTGCTGATTAAGACTCTGGACAGAAGGTGAGGTTACTAACTAGGGCTAATGCTGGGAGTAATTTTCCTGCTGACACTTGTCCACTGTCTAGGAAATGAAATGAGACCACCACGGCATGTTATAAAGTCTGGTAAGATGCTGTTAGACAATTGTGCCTTTCAGTATCTAGGATCAGCCGTTGCCAGATTTGAACTAATTATCCAGAGTAAGAGTTAGGCAAATACTTTGTTTAGAATGGTTTTTGTCAGGGTGATTTTTTTTTAACCTGGTCCCCAGTTGCTCAGATGAATTGACTAGTTCTTGAACTGCGGATTATTTGCAAGCATGTTAAATGAAATGAGACATTTTGTTGGATGTACTATGAATACAGTACGTTTCTTCTCTTTGCTGGATAAATATAACTTTTAAAATCAGACCTTGCTGCTACAAACACACGCAATTGTGTACTTGGATTTGGCTTTCCTCACATAGTCTGTAGATCTAGCTTAAGCATTCTTTGCTCTGGGGAACATTTCCTAGAATTGATGTATCCACTGGAGTATTTGCAGGAGGCAAATGTGAATGAGATGGAGTTGAAGGAAAGAGAATTCACTTCAGAAATGCAAGGAACGCATCTGTGAGATATTAAAACCAGCGGGAGCCTTTCCATCTACAGGTATGTGTTATTTCCAAAACTTCTACAAAAGACACTGAATCCTTCTGCTGAGCCTCCAATCATTTCCACAAAACAAAGTGCTTAACTGTTGACTTCACCCTCAGCACCAGGTCCAAGTATTGGGTATCAGTCATTAAGTGCTAGTTACACAGAAAATTTGGGCATGCCTCAAATTGTCAAGTCTACTTGTGCAAACTCAATATTTATATTAATTGAGGTGAGAAGTGATTCACAGTCAGGCAACTGCTGTTGCCTTTGTTCAGATCTGATTGGCAGTGCTGGATTATGTTGTGCAGTAACTGTCAAGGCGAGACAGGACATGTATCAGACGTTCAACTTTAAACTATTTGATGAGAGCTTTCATGATATAAACCTGTTTCATGCTAGTATAGATGACTTTTATTTAAACAGTAACATTAACTGAGTGTAAAAGCCTTTTTTTTTTTTGGAAAAAAAAAAAAAAAAAAAAGGTTGACAATTCATTTAACAATATTAATAGAAGTATGCCTGTCCTAGACCCACATTTCCCTGAAGTTTTGCTGCTTGGATCCAGAGGCTGAGACAGGCTCCATTTCTCTGTAGTATATCAACTGCAACTGCCATGTCCAAAAGACAAGGATCTTCAGGTGAAATCAGTAACACACTAGGGTCCTGATTAGCCGCATGCACCGTGTGTTGTAGGCAGAAAGAATACATACCTATATCTAAGGATAGTCAGGTGTGAGTTACAAAGTAAAAAGACCAGTAATAATTTACAGCATGTTCTTAGAAATTACTATAAAAGGATAGGGATAGCATGAGTAAAAACTGAGCCTGACGCCTTTTCTCCATTTATGCTCATTTGAATGAGCCTGCAATAAATGGAATTCAGGCCAAAGGACATGGTGTTCCATGTCAGGTGGTAATTATGCATTGGTGCTGTTCATATTATTTATATCTTTAAACATGTATGCCAAGAATCTTCAAGTTACAGTATACCTAACAGTCTCTTAATTCATGATAAAACAGTTCTAAAGATGATCACTAACTCCCGAAGAGTTGCAGAACATCCATTGCTTGCCTGCTTTTTCAGGAATTATTAATATATTACACCCTTTAGAAGTGGAAGTGAACCCTCAAGTGTATAAGATGGGATGGGCAGAGATGGGACTTCCAATGACACATAAAAAAATAGCAACAAGTCAGTGGTTTCCAACTGTTAAGCCTTTTACTTCATTAGCTTCTTTTTAAAATTTATTTTGCTTTTCCCTGAGTAGCAAGGCTGACATCATATCTGGGCTGGAACAGAAAGAAGAGAGGTTTGCAATAAAAGACCACATGCAAGGAAAATAATTTGTCAGAGAAAGAAAAAAAGGCAAGTTTAAGAGTGCTGGTAATGACCTAGATATCTCATTCAACCACAGGTTAAGTGTCTGTCCACTCAGCAACCTTAGTTTAAATTTTACTCCAATGTTTCACATTACAGATGGCAGCAGGCTGATGCCGGGTGTTATTCTATCTGAGCCAGTTAGTTCATCCCCTGTCTAAAGCCACAGTCTTCATGTTTCTCAAGGTTTCTAGTATTTCTAGTTTCTGCTTTACATAATTTGGTTTTCTGCACCTGATGAGGTTCTAAAGTAAATAATTGAAACTTAAGTCAAAAGGGGATAGCTCTTAGGCTCATATAATGTGGCATCTAGTAAGAGACAACTTAAATTGTTGGGAAAAAACAAACCCCAAAACCAAGGGAAGCAAAGCATGATTCATGGTTTCTCTCTAACATGTCACTGGAAATATCACTAGGACCAACCAAAAAACTCCAACAAATTCCAGGTCTCTTTAATTAGGGCTAGCAAAGTTCTAATTAATTTCCTCTTACTCTGCAAACACCATTTAAAAACATTTACAAAATTAATGGCCACTGCTAGACAAATCACCCCCAAGCAAACAGATGGATCACAAAATTGCACTGTCCACTGCTAGCACTGTTCACAGGCATCCTAAGGGTGGGGTTGGTCCAGCAGAGAGACAAAAAAGCCCTGTTTGCTTTTGTTTCTAAGGGAACATCCACTCATGTGTGTCATCACGTACTCTTGCACTGGGGCCCTAAGAATTTGTGCCTTGAGGCTAAGGGATGAATATTGTTGTTTTAAGTCGCAGATATGAAAGGGATGATGTACTTAAGCGTATAATGGTCGGTACATGCAATATTGCTGTGCTTTACTTCCTAGTACTCTTACATCCAGGTGAGCGCTCCCCACCAGTTTTTTGTGATATTTTTCAGATGCTGTGCTAATAATGTTTGCTTTCTGATTTTCTTTTTTTTTTTTAGACAGGGGAGAAAGACAGATGCAAACTTGAAAAGAGAATTGCAAGCTCACCTGGAAACAAATTGCCTTGAGAGTGTTTGTGCTCTGATCCAGTCGTCTTTGCAGACTCTCTTGTGTTTTGTACAGAAAGACAGGCCTATGCAGCAGAGAATCAGAGGAGCTTGGTGCACCCAGTAACTTTCAAAACAAGCCAAACACTCAAGCACCATGTGGTCCCAAAGCACACATCAGCTTCTGTACTTGTAAGTCAAGGAATATTCTTGCTTCTCATACTTTGGGGTAGTTAATAATTTCTGCATTTGTGAAATCTCAGTCCGTATCAAAGTAACACATCCCGTATACTACTCTGATCTTACTAATACACTTAGCTGTCTCAACTGATTGGTGCCATTGCCCAGCTTCACAGACTTGCTATAACACAAAACACTAGGGTCCTGTCAGTCAACTTACTCTTTTTTTAAACTTTCCTTTCATTCTAATAAAATTCCCATTGACTTCTAGTTCACATGTGCTGGGAACAAAGGCTCAATAAATGTGGAACAAGGACTGTGGGCACTGACTAGTACAAAGCTAAAAAACAAAGACTGATGGCCATTTACAAGTGGTTAAACATACTTGTTGCACTCAGAAAGACCACTTTCTATTTATATAAGTTTCAGTAACAAATTGTTTTAGCAGCTGGAGAAACCCTCACAATCAATGTTGTGTTCTGCCGTTGCTGGTGCCATATCGCACAGCAAGCACAAGCTTTTGGAAGTGTTTATAAAGGGCTCTACTTCTCTAGCACAATGCATTACATCTAAATATTGTGGCTGGCTGATATCTGATAGGCACTGGCCCACGGTGCGCAGTTTCCTGGCAGAGAGGCAGAGCCTGCTCCCCTCACCGCAGTGATGAGCGGAGGTGTGCAGGGTGGGACGGGGTGGGTGTCAGGAGGAAAACAATGCGCGGCATCGCTCCCCCACTGCTCCCCAGGATGGGCTACTTCTGCAAAAGTACTGGGAGAAAGCAGTCCCCTCTGCTGGATGCCATGACTCTGAGGGAGGTGCAAGCAAGCACACAAGTAAATAAACAAATGGCAGTCCTTAATAAATTAAAAGCTCTGACCACCCTTAGTACTGTGAGGTGACTTCCCGCTGCAGCCTCCTTGCTGGGTTTGGAAGGGCCAGCTCTGCTTGCACCAGGGCTGAACCTGGCCCAGCATTGCTGCACAAACCTTATATAAAGTCCCCTTTGCATTTCCACAGAGTGGTAAAAATAGTCATATATGACTCGGAGATGGTTTTATGTTCTTTCTGGAGGGTGAAATGGTTCTGACATCCAGAGAAATCTTCACCTGCACTGCTCTCTGGATAAGACAAAATAATGCCTTTTGTTCCTGAGAAAATTTTCAAGGACGAAGGGAATTGTTGAAGGCAATGTGGAGCTCGTGGAACTTTTTGTCTCTGCTAATGTCAACGCTGTATTCATTATAATCAGTCAGTGTGAAGGTCTCTGTGATACGTATCAGAGAGACAGCTTACTCCACACCACTCTGTCCTGCTGGCTTCCAAATCACTCTCCTAGCAATCGCATTTGAAAGGACGATCATTTTTGCCTTGGATTAGTCTAAAAGCCTTTCTGTCATTAACCCATTTTTCCTCCTGTGCCCGAGGCAGTCTGAGATGAAAATGTAAAGGATGTTTCATTTTTTGTTTGTTTGTTTTGTGATTTTTACAGCACCTTCCTCAGGAGGAGGAGGTCTCAAAACACAGGCATAGCCAATCCCTCCGTTCCCTCCTGGAAACCCACTCCTACTCTTGGCACCGTTCATTTTAACACAGCCTGATGTGTTGCAGCCGAGACTGCATTGCATCAGATGCGCAAATGATTTTAAATGAAAACGAGAAAATTATGCCAGAGCCACCCCAAGTGTGTGGAGAGGAAGTTATATAACTGTTTTTAAAAAAAAGGAGAAAAGGAGATACAGCTGGCAGGAAGCAAAAAATGAAACCCAAGGGCAAAAGGCAAGTGCTTGGAAGACAGGAGAAAATAGTGATTTAGTCATCATGCACAAAGGGCTTTTAGGCACAACTCAACAGCAAACCAGCACTCAGGAGCATGGAGGGACCGGTTTCATACCAAGCACCAGGACTTATGCTAACACAGAATGCCACTAATCAGCAAGAAGGCAGGCAATGAGCGAAAAACAAGGACACACATGGAGAAAATTGGATTAATGGGAAGAAATAAAGGCAGCAAAGAAAAGAAGCCACTGAGACATGGGGAAAAAGGAATAAAATAATATGAGAATAAATTTATTAAAAGGAAGAGAGAGGAAAAGAAATTCAAAGGAGAATTTTTTAATTTATGGATTTTGCTTTAGATTTCTTCAATTTATATTACAAAGCTGCCTTCCACAGTGAAGTTTAACACAGTGGGCTGCTTCTTTTAACTTTCAGGCTTGGGGAAGATAGGGTAAAATATGTAGGTGAAATTCTCTGTCTTGTCCATTAACAGACATAGACATCAGTTGGATCAAGTCAAAACAGTAAATTACTCAAAGTTTGGGCTGTTAGGCTTGGTTTGCTCCCAGCAAAGGGAACATGGCTGATATAGAAAATATTTCCTCCTGGATTGATTCCATGGAGAGACTAACTGCCGGGCACATACCAGAAGCAATGGTTAGTACAAGGGTTGCAATGTGCATTCCCAATGCAGTCTGAACAGCAGTTTCTGGGTAAGTACAAGGCCTGAGTCATGCTGTGAGTGCTGTTTGAATAATCTGACCAACCAGCCTGAAAAAAGATACCCTTTTCTTCTGAAGAAGGGAGCTTTCTCTCTAGTTTTAAGAAGACAAGAACATGAAAACCAATTAATATGCCATTGTAAGGATAAGTGTAAATGCGCAGATGTTTGAGTGAACTGCTAGGTTTTATCTTGTAATCCTTGCTAATTGGAAGGCACAATATGTTATTTAGAGCGCACGTAGAGGGCCAAGTTCTGCAAAACACAGGTATGGCATTATGTACAGAATTGACCATCTTTGGACCAGACCATGGACTAAATTCATACTTAGTGACCAACCTGTAGACTTTACCGGGTCAGCGTGAAGAGGATCAACACTGCAGTGAGGTCTAATGATCAGCCACACAAAAGGCAAAGGTTGCATAGGACGTACATTTATCCCCATGGGAAGTCTGCAACCTTTTTCAATCCTTGTTTTGTACTGGTGCTATGTAGTTCAAAGATGAAAGCAACATCTGTTACTAATGAAAGCCTTAAGTTGTGACATTAGTCACAACAAAGTAAGAAGTCTTGCACTGATTTTAGAAGATCACCTATTCCTCTGCACTTTAAAGTAGGGTGTCTTTTATACTTTTTTAAATGTAAAGTAACGTTTTTGTGGGTGAATTCCATTTAAAGAAATATCACCTTGACATTGAAAGAAAATGCCAGTGATGTCACCATAACTATATTGATAATGATTCCTGATTTATATGTACCTATACATGAAAAACTCTTTTTTCCCCAGTGAAGTGAAATCAGTACAAAAATGAGATATTTTTAGACTATTTTCTATTGACAGCATTCCCTGTAAACATTAACTCATTATTTATCTATCCCAAGGAATGGTATGCATTGGAAGACAATTGCCTTGCAGTGGAATGTGACCTTGGCTAGTCTATAACAGCTAAAAAATGCCATCCCTCTGACGTTATATTGTTTTGATGGGAGGGAAAATTAGCTAACTTATTTGGAAAAGCTGCAAAGAAATCTTCAACTTCTTAGAATAAGTTCAGCTAACCTTTAGGCTCTCTCTTTGGGAATGCCATGAGTTTGTGCTTGCACAGTGTCTTTTACCTAAGAGCTTTTTACAAAGCATTAAGGAAACAATAATTAAGGTTACAGAATTTCAGGGGAGAGGTAAAAGTTATTAAACTCACTTCAAAGATCAGACTCTCGACCTGGTTTGTCCCTTTGCAGCATCTGGCGCTGTGGATGGACCCTGGGACCAGCACCAGGCTCTGCCCATAGGTTCAGGTGCTGTGGGATGCATCAGGGAGGGCACAGCTAGAACTGGGGTCACCCTCAGCTCCTTGCTCATCCCTCGTCCTCGAGCAGCCCTGCTCTCACTGCTCCTGGGCAGGTCTGCAACCGAGTTGAGTTTGTCACACAGGCTGTATCCACAGAAAACAACAATCCATGTCCTTTGCCATCTCAGAAAGCAAGGTTTGTGTGGTAGTCCTGCCCTTCTGTCTTTCTGCAACAGAGGATATCTCCTCCGAAAGAATGGTGTTCCAAAAGCTCTCTGATGCTTCAGCAGGTGCTTGTTCTGCAGAGCTTGTTCAGGTGTCAGGCAACAGCTGCTGGGAGGCATGGGTGCAGATGTTGTGACACTGTTAGCTAGTGGGTAGGATGTGCTGGAAACCAGCCTCTGCAGGAACATGGTGCATCTCCAAAGTTACGTGTGGGTCAGAGGAAAACATTACGATCAATGACTACAGACACATTATGCCTACTGTAGTTGGGACTTGAGGCAAAACATACTGTGTAAATAACTCTCGTTATATGGTGTTTCACGAACATCTCCCCTGGGTCATTCAGTTTACCAGAAGTAATCTCTCTCTCTCAGTCACAGTCTCAGTGATCTCAGAATACAGCCATTAATATGACTTGTTCTAAGCTCTGAAGAGGCACCTATCTCAACTCTGGTAATGATTTTCCACTTCAGGTATTGGCTGTTGGTAGCTCAGCTTTGGGTGTGGAGCCATAGCAAGGAGCCTGGTGTTGGCACTATGGCTGAGCACCTCTCCCTAATTGAACGGATGCTGCTGGGTGTCCAGTTCTGGAAATCAGGCTGGGACAATCAGGGAATGAAAGGTCCATTTAGGGTAACATCTTAGATTTGGACTAGGAAGATGTTTTTGAAAAACATTTCCCAGCTGTCTCCATTTGCTTTGTTTAGGTTGACAACCCACAGAACAGTGTCAGAGCACCCAAACTGGATTCCCTTCAGGTAAAAACCAAACTGAAGGATGCACTCCAGAATTGCACCTAATTCCCCCCACAGGCCACCCTGGGCTCTTCAGTTCCTTCTCTCTAGTTTGGGGGAGGATTTCAAGGTTTTTTTGTATACTCTGTAGGAAGTAAATAGATCATGCATGTGTAATGTTTGGTGTGTACGCAAAGAAAAAGGTACCTCCCTTTTCTGTTACTTTTTCTAGTCCTTCTACATGAGGTAACCACTTGCTTCCCTCACTACAACTCTCACTTTAGCATTTGTGGTTTCCATGTATTTGGTTATTTCTGTCTGAAATCATGCTACCTCAGGTGAGCATACGTACTTGTTAGACAGTGGCCTGTAGAGAGCCTGTACCACCATTTCCCCAGCTCCTCTGGCTCCCTCAAGATTAAACTGGTTTCCTGCAACAGTTTGTGCTTCAGTATGTATTCCACACATGAGGCTATTTTTTCTCATTACAAAGAGTCATTTAGGTCTCCAAATTCACATGGTTGAGTTTTAGTCTTTAAATCAGTCACACATGCATCAAACTCGAATGGTTCAAATTACACTGGACTGCACATTGGGAAACAAAACAAAACAAGACTCCCAAAAGAATCTCTCCCTCAATCCCTGTCCTGTCCTGTCCTCCTCCTCCCAGAATAGAGCTCATCAACTTTGTCCACCAGATTTTCATATCAGAATCTCATCTTCTACTGGTTTCTCTGTCAAGCATCATGACAGCTGCAGCATTGCTGAGCTTGATACTACTAGACTATGAGTCTACAGAAAAGAAACTTAAACTGCAAGCATTTCCAATTGTTCCCTCAAAGGATACTATTTTTTGCAAGCTCCTCTTGCAAATCCACAGGACTTAGAGACTCTATAAGGCCCATATTTCTGTCAAATGTATTGCTTAATGAGTGCTTAGGAGAAGGATAATTACAGGAGCCTTAGATATGGCTGCAAGGCTAGAAAAATGTTAGGATAATGTCACATCAAAACATAAATTCACCAGGATTTTGGCACAGAAAAAAATTCCATAAAATTTCATTTTTATGTCTACCTATCCATCAGAAATATATTTAGCTTAATTTCCCATTTTTCAACCTTTTTATTAATCTTTAGTTTCAAGGCAAGATTAAAACGGAAAAGAATATTTTTCAAATATCATAGTTTAAAATGTAAAAATTTACTATTCATCCCACAATTTTTCATGTTCACATATCAGGATTGCCAAAGAAAACCCACTACATTTATAACTGTATGTATAGTGAGGCATCTAGTTCAATCACTTTGAGGGTGTAGAAAAAAACCTGCCAAAATATCATCAAATTCTGCTTTGCCTTACAGCCTGAGTCATTGCTCATGAAAAATGAATACAAAATAAGTCTATGTGTACGAGAAAGCATGCCCCGCAGGCCAACTCTGGATGTTGATAGCACAGTTAATCTACACTAATGTTACAACATCTGATGAGCGTACCGTCAACCCCTTATCAATCCATACGCAGACAGCCATACCACGAATCCCACACCACAATTTGCATCAATTAGCCATGCTGCTGACAAGCCTTGTCAAGAAGCCAAACAGACCTGGAGAGACAACTCTGTCCAGTCATCAAGGTGGTCCCATGAAAGCCAGCAAGGCAGAAAGGCATTCTGTGGAGAAGCCTGTATGCCTTCTGCTTTCTGCATTAAACAAGGATGCCTCTGCTAGGCAAAAGCCTGTTACTTATATACATACATCCTCTAAATATTTTAGTGAATGGCATTTCTGCTCTATGCTCACCTTATGAGGATATTGCAGATAATTTGCAGAAATGAGATTTTAGACTAAGAGTCGCAAGAATGTACTAAGGAAATCCGATCGCCAGACTGCTGTTTATCCAATCAGGAAATATAGCAGGGTCGTGCAATCTGAACAGCTCATTTTTCAGTTCTCCCAAAGAGCTAGTTACAGAAATAGCTATGACTTAACAGCTATTTGCCACAAACTACTTAGCCAGTAATTTAAATACCAACTGAATTAGTGAAAATCATTACCTGTGCAGAAAGGTAACATTTGCAAGATTAATAATTTCCTACAAATTATTTGGCCTATGTTAATCTCTCCTCTTGAACCACTGCAGTCATCTTTTCCCTCCAGGCTAGTTGCTCTCTAATTGCAAGCTGACCTTGAGGTATAAAAGCTAATGGCAAGAACTACACAGAAGCTAACACAGGCGCCAGGGGAGGAGCATCACCAGCAAAACAGAGCTGTGGTTATTACTCAAGTATCGCATCTTAGCCCTGCTCTCCTGACTGCAAGTTTGCTCTAGCACCTCTGCATTGAAAGCAGCTACTGCTCTTTATGGATCTAGTTTCTATTTTGGCAGCACATGAGAAAGCATTAGAAATTATCTACCAGATGTAGCGTTTCATTAGCTGGTGGAAGTTCGGTGTGAATCTCTTTTGGCTCAACCATTAGCTAGCCAAATTCCTCACTCATCTTCAGGCTCTCTGTTCTCTGAGATGTGACCTTTAATTAAGTCAAAGTAACAAGCAAGAGTGCCTAATACCATGATTCAGAGACAGGCAACCTGAGTCTCACTCAGATGTGGCCAGAAAGCATTACCTAAGTGGTATCAGAGAAAGCCTGAGCTGTTATTATCTGTGACCACAAACTGATCTGGTGGCACTAGCTGCTGCCTGGGGAAAGGGTTGTTCAGTAGGGGCTGTGACCATCTGCCCCTTAACCTGTATGCCTGCAGGTCACTGAAGACCTTTGGACGGGCAGGTTCCTGTGCAGGTGGGTGAGAGACTTCATCCTGCGTGGAGTCAAAACCTGAGGCCAGGCTTTGTGGGTGAGAGCCCGGCAAGGAGAAGAAGCTTTGCTCCATATTTCCTGCAGGGTCATCCAGTGCCATCCTCCCCAGACACCGCAGAGGACCCTCCCTCGTGATGCCCATCCAGAGCAGGGGCTGTCAAGGAGAGGGACTTGGGTCTGGGTGCTGGCGGAAGCAGGAAGGAATCAGGAGCCAGGGCAGGGGGGTGGGACTTTCCCCCCTCCTCCTGGGGGATCTCCCGGGCTACGTGCAAATCTGCAGGAGAGGGGAGCCAAAGGCTTTGCTTTGCTTTGCTTTGCTTTGCAAAGGGGGTGGATATTTGGCACAGTCCAGGGAACAACTGACTTTGGAGTTGTTCTTTTCTGGATTTTCCTGCACAAGGGAGTGAGTTAGACCACTTCCTTGTTTATAAAAGGCTCCTATTTTGTCCTTTTTCTGTACAGAGAATTATGATAGAAAATAAAAGGTGTTGTGGAAACTTGTTTCTAAAAGATGAATTCTGGAACTTGAATAAGAACTAGATTGCATTTCCAATTACTGGGACCAAATCTTTCTCTCATTTGCCTCACATAGATCCAGAGTAACTACTGAGTGTAAGCGGAGCTATTTCAGATACCTCTAGTGTGACAGGAAAAGTCACATCTGATGACATTCGGAGTCGCAACGTTTTCCTAACAACTTTCAGTTGCATTTGAATTACTTTTCTAGCAGTCCAACAGAATGGATGTTGTTCAGGGAGTGATAAGTCTGTAAATATTTTCTTTGTTAAAAAGAAATACCAGCCCCAGCCTTGTCCTCTGGGAATGTGGCACAGACAGGTGTTAGGGTTCAAAGATCAGAAAACAATAGCATTAACTTTGGAATGGACATGGGTTCCTGACCTGCGGTGTGGTGAATGGAAAATTCACTCATCAAAGCCCTGGGAAATTAAACACCCCCCACTCTTCTGACTCTTTCATACTGTATTAGCTTTCCTTCAGAAGGTTTACTTACCCTTGCTTATTTTGAAGCAGGTCTGAAAATTTTGTTCTTGGTATTGCATCATATGCCTTCTTCTGTAAGGGTTACTGTGGAACAGGACTGTTCAGATCCTGAACAGTTAATGTCCTGAAGGGTCGCACTGGCAAACTAAAATCTTGTGTGTGTATACATGTGTGTATGCGCACACGCATGTATGTTTGCATGCATGTGGGGAGCAGTCATTCTGTATTAAGGTAATACATGTGCTTTTTTTCTCCTTAATCCTGCTCTTGTTGCCTATTTATGACCATCTGCCTGTACTTACTCAGTGAAGCTGTTCTATGATATCAAGATTATAACTCAGTTCAACAGATGACTAGTCCATATATCACTAGAAGGTGGCAATCCCCACAATGTGGGAACTGCATTGTCCAGCCATCGCTGTTTCAGGCATTGTACTTGTCCTCTAGTTTTGCAAAAGAAGCACTCATTATATGTTAATTGTACATTCCAGTGTGACAAATTCAGGTGTCTCGTGGTTCTGCTTTAAGTACAACCCAAATTTATCCGCAGATAGTGCCTTTGTATTTAAAGACCATAATTTAGTCACTAACATTTCTTTATCTGCAGCTGGAGTTTTCTCTTTTCCCTTGTGCAAGTGCATCAAACTCATCCCTTGAAGGGGTAGAGGAGTCTGAGATTTAAGGGCACTCATTTGTGTGTGTGGGTGAGCAGGCAAAGTTCCCACCAGCTCTAAAGAGAGTACTCACATGCTGTACATAGTCCAAACTTGCCTTCTTCCTGGCCTTTATTTGCAATTCAAACAACAACAATAATAAAACAAACCTCAGCCAAAGTTTTCTCTCCAAACTTGGCGAGGGTTTCTCTGCATGGATCTCCTCTGTCCCAGAACCTTGTTTGTTCTCTTTCAAAGAAACAAACTCTTCTCACATTGTAGCTGGAGCCAACAGGATCCACCTGCCAGCACAAGGCAGCTCTATATTTTTGTGCAGGACTCTAGTACCTGAGCAGAGTACAACTAAGCAAAGTTGCTCTCCTTGTGCAGGAAAGGGCCATCCAGTCACCGACTTGTATCCAGTTCCTGTGTCCACTTCTTAAGGACAATATACAAAATCAGAAAAAGCAGCAGAAGAACTGTGAATATCTCCTGAAAGAGAATTATGGAGAGCTAATTAAATTATTTTACTTTATGAAAGAGAACTTCAGCAAGCACGCAGATCACAGTTTGTAAGGCACTGTACAGAGGGAGGGTATCAGGTACCATGGAGATATTTAATCAGGCAGAATCTTAAGATTTAATGTCTAGGTGTTCCAGATTTACACTGGAAATAAAATGCATATTTTTAATAGCAGGATTAACATATTCTCAGATTAATTTACTAAGATGTGTGGTAAGTGCCCTATCACATGAAATCTTTTAGCCCCTCAAGAAGCTGCGTATTTTCATGTAGAAATTGCCCCCAAAATGATGTGTAGAAAGTAAAAATACAAATCAGACAGCTCAGATATTCTGTCCCTTGCCTTTGAAATGACAGCGGGTCTTCCCCAGTGCACTGCCAGAGCCAGTATAATGGAATATCAAACCAGCAGTATGACATTGCTCCTTTATTCCAGCCCACGGACAGTATTTTTATTGCAGATCCCACTCATTAGCCATATCATACTCCTGACTCCGGGACAAAGAGGCAGAGGTCAGTATGTTAATATGCTTCAGTGAGAGGTGCCCTGGCGGTGCCCCCACTTTGAGTGTGGTTTAGAAGTGAGCACTCCCAGAAAACACCAAAGAAAGATCAAAGGTCTTCCTTATCAGCTGGAGTGCTTGGTGGTGTGTGTTAGCATTTTACAACATTGTCCCAACACAGATGAGGGATGAAGTGACAGGTCCTGTCATTGTGACCAGGAATTTTCACTCTGTGACCGGAGCTTTTACATACAATATGGACAAAGCAGTAGGGAACGAGGGTGCTGTGTGCACTGATCCCTTTTCTGTGGAATTCATTCCTCTCCCCCTTCAAAAAAAAAAAAAAAGAAATCCCCACTTTACACTAGGTATCTTGAGCACCTCTTCCCACAGCAGGTGTCCCTGACAGCCTTAATTCATGCTCCAGCAGAAGAACATGAAACCTGTAGGAGTCAGGACTTCTGCATGAAGTGATTCCTAACTGACCGGAGGGACTCTCCAGGACGGGGAACTCTCTTCCCGTAAAAAAGGCTGTTCATTCCACATTAAGTTTTAATTTAGCAGAACAATTGCTTGCTTTCTTCAGAGGAGGAGAACATATTCCATGAACAAAGACTGTCTATAACCATTAACTTTGGCACCACTAAGCAAGAGGTCAGGTTTATTTTCCATACACTGTGCCTGCCAGACCTTTTTTCCCCTTGTTCCATTCTATTGCTTTTCATCAGGTCACCCTTATTATAATTCATCCGTGAAAAAAAGGAAGAAAAAAAAATCATTCTTTTAAAGCAAAGTTAATTCAAACATCAACATGCAAGAAGGAAATCAAACAATAGCAACCAAATTTAGGAATAAGCTTCTTTCTTTGACCAAGCAGAACATGTCCCACAGCTATAACAGGACAAGATCAAAAATTCTTCCTAGACTCCAGAAATTAGCAACAAAAAATTATGACAGTTTTAAAGTACGGAGAAATTTGGATTGGAGTTAGCTACAACTTGCTTTCAATATAGTGTATTCACAGGCAAGGGAAGGACAGAGGGAATAATTCAAGATTTATTTTTGTCACCAAATTTTACCCTGAGCAGCCTAGATTTTGGCGTTACATCAAATGACTAGTCCATTAATCACATTTTAAATAGTTTTTGCTTTTACATTTTCCTTTTTTGATGAACAGGAATATTTTGACAATGACAAAGATATAAAGTCCCATATGTAGATTCACTTAGCAGAAGAAATCCCACTGACAGACTGTTAAATTTATTTGTGTCCAAGGGAATACAGTTTTAAGATTCCTAAGAAAACCTGCAGAAGAAAAGATTATCTAATGCTTGAGTATCTTCCAAACTCTGCAAAGAGCAAGCTGGGCCGGTTTTGGTGTTTGGGGCATATGAGTAGCAGTTCTAACTCGGCTCAAAGGCAGGAGGACACCAGAGGTCACCTTGATCCAGTGCAGACGTGACTCTAAAACTCACTGCAATTACTAGAAAGACTGTGACAGCTCGGAAGCTCTAGTGCAAGTGGGCCTGGGCAGCTGGTTGGCTAGCTGAGACCCATGCAACCCGCAGGAGCTGATGCTTCGTTGGTGGGTGAGCCGTTCTGTGGTATCCCCAGGGGTGAGAAACATCCAGCTGTGGGCATGAAAACATGTTAGGCTGAGGTGCTGACTGAAGTCTCCTTCTCATGTGGCTGGAGGACAGCCATACCAATGGTATCACTCTCATCAGAGCAGGATCTGGCCCCAGAGAGAGGAGGAGGAGTGAAATGCAAAGAGAGCTCCAGACATTTGCTTAGGCACACAAGCCTCTCCTTGTGCTAAGCTCACCTGAAAGAAGAAACACGGCACCAACGCACTGAAGAATAATTCACCTGAGCTAAACCACAAGCAAAGCTAAAAAGGGAAGGCTGGGATAATGAAAGGCAATGTGCCCATCATGAAATCCAGATATAGCAGTGACATCAAGGAGGTTGTTTTCTCAGCAAATAAACCATCAAACACAGCTCACATCTTCCCCTTCGGAAATAGGTTGTCCTCAGCCATGGGCCTGTTATTCCCAAGTTCAGTTTGTTTTGCTCAGTTTTGTTTGTTCTGCAGTTTGTTCACAGTTTTTCTGAAAAGGACTTTAGCACACAGACACACACAAAGTGGAAAAAATAAATGTTTTGCTTTCAGAAACCCCATGGCTAAGAACAGCTAAAGTGTCATCTGCCAGTTTATTTAGACATGACAAGGCGTATGGCTAGACATGGGACACAGCTGAGACCAATTCTACTCCTTTCTTGTTATTACATAAATTCCAGAAAAAAAAGAAGAAAATTGGCAGGGCATTGAACCGGGGAGGCCTAGCATTTCTAGACCTAGTCTTCTCTTGCTCTTTGCTTTCCACATCCATCTTCTCCCTACAACCAAAGCTGGGGTTTACCTATTTCCTCTTTTCCTCTACATTTCACAATTGGTTAGAATCCTTGGAATTATTCCTTCTTCCCTCCCCATACCGCTGTTATTCAAAAGGACTGGGTGGGGAGAAAGAGGAGATTATCTGCCCAGTCCTTTGGTCTGCTCACATCCCAAACCCACTTGTGGCAAAACTCATTGTGTTCCAGTGGTCAAGGAGATGATAACTTGAGCTCGGGTTTCTCTGCTTCTTGACTTGTGTTTATAGCCCTGGCTGGCTGGAAGGGAAAAGCAGGGAATGCCCCTGGGAAGTGAGCTCTGTAGGACATGGCTCCAAGCCAAACCCCAGGAAGGAGCACATTTCATCCTTGCTCACTGAAATTATCTTAACTTCTTATTATGAGATCCATTAAAGGAGAGACTTAATGCTAGATGGCAGAGTAGGAACAAAATGCTCCTCTACATGAGCTATTCACCAGGTAACTAAGGTTATCTCGCACCAGTAAGTGGGACACGGTGATGCATGCAACCTAGGAAGAAGATGCTGAAGCCCCTTAGGGCAATGCAGACAGGGAATCCCATCTGCTAACAGTTACCAGGGTATTACTTTTCACTTCCTAGATCCTCCACCACTGTGGCAGGACTAGGTGAGTTGCGTGGCTGCTGCTGCCTTTTGTGGGGTAAAGCCCTCAGCCATCACAGTGGCCAAAGCAAGGGTGGCTCTTTAGCTGGTGTTTGCCCAGAGACCTCTGGAGGGAAGAGACAGTTTCTGCCCCTGAAGACTGCAGAACATGGCAAAGGGTCCCTGTGCCTGGTCTCTGCTAAAACTCAGGAAGAGATGGGGCCAAAGGTCTGTGGCAAGAAGGTTGCTCCAAAGGTCTGCCATCACAGAGTCCAAACAGGTACAAGAATTACAAGAAGCCACAAGTTATCTGAGATTTTGTAGCTCAGTGGCAGACCCTTGAAATTCACAGGGAAAATTATTCTGTCCCAGATGTGAAACTGAATAAAGAAATATGGAATTTCCCAGCAACATCACCTTTTTGTGTGTGTACTAAACCAGCACTGCCACAGGAATTGAGGAAAATGTAATGTGTCATTTTGAAGGATATATCAATGTGCTAAGGAGCTGCTGGCTCTCAGAGCCACTGACTGTGCTACAGCTGGTCGCTTCCCCCACTGAGGGGCCCAGGGCTGATGGCTGGTAACGCGTGGCTGGGGTAGTGCAGAAGGTAGCTGGTGCGTGACCTTTGATTCCTCAGTTAGGGGAAACTGTCTGCAAGAATGCGGGAGAAATTAGAGGAATTAACTTTGTTCTGTTAATGCTAGATCTGTCAATCTAGTTCCTGCAGGAAAGTGCACAGCGATTCCCATAAACAACCGATGGCTTTAAAGGCCTTTAGCTAGAAACCTGGTCACCTTCCTTTCCACTTTTCCTGACCTTGAACCTTAATTAGAAGGTCTGTGATTCATGACTAAACAGCATAATTGCATAAAGCAGAGGAGAAAGGCATCCAGACATAACTGGATTTACTCTAAATGTGAACGTTTGTGCATGTACTGATCAGCACTAGGGTAATAAGGTGGTACATTCCAGATCTCTGTATACATTAGTGCAAAGCAAACAGCCCCAGGTGGTTTCTGAAATGAACAAAATCCAGCTCTCAGTCTGGAACTGTTAATTGTTAACTGCACAGATAGGCTTACATTCCTCTTACTCCACAAATTAAACCCACTTGTCATCTGTTATTGATTTCATAGCTTTAACATTCAGGGAAGGAAAACAGACTGGGGATCACAAAAAAATCAAATCTGTGTCCGGATGTGCTCCACTGTGTGTGCCCTATAATAAAAGACCTACAAACAGCCAGTCCCTTGGGCACTGGCCAGCCTCCTTGTCCTTCACTCTGGCTGCAAAGCAGCAGAGGAAAAAGAGGTTGTGATTTGCAGAGGCAGATGAGCTCTGACAGGAGAACCTTCCTCCCATGGCTCCCTGAGTATGTCTCCACTCTTTCTAAGCAGTACACATACAGGCAGCACTGAAATGCAGTTGCTGAATAACACGGCATAAACCTCAGTTCAAGTTTTAGTTTGGCACTGGGATCCACCTTTCTCCTTCCCCATGCACCTGCTCCTGCCAGGAAGGGAATAGGGAGTTTATTCTCCAGTATTTCCCCCCTTACAGAGCAGCCTTCGCTGCTGGGTGTGCTCTCTCTGGACCCTGGGGACATTCTGCAGATATCTGGCTTCTTCAAGTAGAGTACAACACAAAAGTTGCTCTTCTGCCAAGTGCTGCAACCTCTGAGAGTCAGGATCCAGCCCATAATTTTCTTCAGCACATTTTTAAAAATGTTTTGGGCAAACGTAACTGCAGAGTTTCTGGAGTCAGATGTAATCCAACAGCTGGCCACCCTGCAAGTGCAGACATCCCCCCTGTATCAATCAATGCACACAGTAATGCCCATCACCCTTTTACTTTCATGAAGTCCAAGGACCAACATTCAAGTTCTCAGTCCTTTACTGCAAGGAGGTAGGACACCCACTGCCTGATAGTACAGAGACTTGCAGGGTGGCATCTCCCCACTACCCTTACGCTATTTCTATTTCTAGAAATCCAGACTTAACTCCTTAAAATGAGATCCCATTTCTGTAGGCAGAGTGGACCCCAAAAGAGATGCTACCAAACAGCATATTATTAGCTGCAACACTTATGGAGACAGCTTCTGAGGTTGTTTTTGGCCTTCAATTAAGACTTGATAAAATGCAGCATTTATCAAACCTAAATAAGGAATATCGCTCCTTAGCTGAAGCAAGTACATTTTTTAGGTACTGTGTACACATCCTAGCCAGTACAGCATCAAGGGAGGGGGGATTAACAAAGAAGGGGAAGTCAATGAACTAAGCAAAAGTGAAACCAACACTTCAACTACAACCAACACAGTAAATGTAAAGGCAGCAGAAGTGCATGATCAGAGAAAAGACACAATGATCTGTGTAATACTACCTGGCTGCTTAAGCTAACTTAGTAGTTGCAATGCCAACTGCAGGGTTTCTTTTAATATACGGGGTCAAATTTTTTGCAGACCTTCCTCCTTCCTTGAGGAGCCTTTGTATGGGCTCATTTGCCACCTCCTCCAATCTCTCTCTGGGGGCAGAGGCCCAAGGAAGAGGGCAGTACTGATTCACAGGTCCCAGACTAGGGGTCCCTGCCTTGGGTCTGTCACCGTGGAATGGTTGCTTGTGTCGACCCCTGATGTAACCACAGGGCTTTCAGTAACACAACTGGCAAGTAAAATATCATGATAACAATGCTTTAGTATTTTGAAAATGTTTTACTGGTGAAAGGAACTAAATTAATCATCTGGAGACAGTGTTGCCTTCTCTGCAGGAGGAGAGTGTATGTACCTATACAGCATCAGATGCAAACAAGTAATGATATTCTGATGGAGAAAAGGAGAGTTGGATGTTTTCAGGGTAGCTTGGGGAACCAGTTCTCTCTTTTAGTTGTGAACTATTTCAGACATGAGTTGCTTTTGATAAACTAATTTGGACCAAATTTATTTGGTCCAAAATCATTGACCAAAACTGACAAAAACCATGTCTCTTTCCGAATGCTTGTCATCCACAGGGTAATGTTATGTGGATTTGGACTCGGCAGCCTGTATCAGGCTATCTGGTAATATTATCTAGGGAATGAGATCAATGGGTTAATATTCAGGCACACACAATAATGCCACCATTTCCATCTCTGCCAATTAGCCCTGCTCTCAGGGTCTGCCGAATGGTAAAACAGACATGAAAATGGCTCAGAGTACATGTCCATTACTCTCTGGCAACCATTCTTATTTCTGCCTTCAATGTGCACTGCAGGAGCAAGCTGTTAGTGCAGAGCTCTCAAGACAAGAGCATTGCAGAGGAAGGTTATTAACCTCTATTGTGTCGTCCAGAGAGCTCCTCCCTCCTAAATGTTAATTTACTGATTTCACTGTTTTGCACTTGCTCTGTCCCCAAAGGGGAAGCACACAGATGACTTCCTAAATCAACAGGAACCTAATGAAAATATGCATATCTTTGGAGACATCTCTGTACTGCTCACAACTCCCAGCTATCCAACATGCAAATCTAAAGCAACCCCAGTGCAGCCAAAGGGTGAAATCCTTGACATGTAAAGCTTCTAATTTTCACCAATTTCCAGAAAGCATCCCAATCTCAGACTTGCCATGACTCTGGCCCAGTGTCCTTGGCAGACAAGAGAGTTTCCCATGTTGCTTTTTCTACCAGGAGCAAATGATGAAGAGGCAATGTCTCCTCTTGGACAATATCTCTCTTCTTCACCAGTGAAACCACTTTGCCAGTTTGGTCTGGCAGATGAAGGCTTCAGCAGATTATTGTGGTAGGACTACAAAGTTTTATTAATTTAATTTTTTTTAACACACATTGGCTAGTTGCTTCCTATATTTGCATGTGTTTGTATTTTCATACCACAGCCAAGGGGTTTTAAAATCTGCTTTATCTACTCTGATGTACTAAATCAGGAAGAGGCTTTGGCATTTTTGGGGTGACACTTGTAGAAGGCAGCAGGGGTACTGACAGACTCCTTGATGTACCTCTGACTCAGTTGACATGCAAGATGCACGGGGCTCGCAAAAAAACTTTGACTCCTCGTGTCAAGTAACCTGCTTCCTTTATTGCAATAAAAATAAATGTGGCGGGAAGCTGCAGTGAGTGGTCTTGAGGCTGATGTATCTGAATGTTTTGTTTAGCAATAGGACTCTTTTTTGGCTACAAAATTCACATGGGCAAGTTGCTTATTCTGACCCTTGTATAAGTGGTTTCTAGCTGTGTGTTCCTCACTTCTTGTGCCTGATTTAAGGCAGAGCCTGGATGCAGGACTGCCAGACATCCACTCCTCTAATTATTCTTGCACATGTTTCCGTTATCACTGCAAGCCAGCTTTAGAGAAGGCTAAAGCTAAAAGTGACAGTGCCACCTCCACACCTCCTCCAGCTCCACATTCCTGCCCTCTGCTCTGTGCCTAGAAAGCTCACTCAGGCAGAGTTATGTCTCTGCCAGGCTTTGACTAACTTCAGATACCAGCTGCCAGATTCACTGTACTGTATGTTGCTTCTCTTGATTTTTCAAGAGAACAACCAGTTACCAGAAAACTCAGTGATGCTGAAATACAAAAGCCAGACAACAGACAGGAGTTGGGACCCAAATTCAGTCTTCTCTTTCAATCTTAATCTCCTCTGTGCTTCCAAGTCTCTTTTGTAGTGTCAACCTAAAGTGTAGTAACAACTAGTGATTAGCAGGAAAATGATTCTGTGAAAAGTAACAGAAGTGTCATCATTGATTAAAGACTAAAGCAAATGGGATCAAATTAAGACCATAAAAGAAACCTTATCTCTGGCATTTCCTAAGATATCTGTGTTATATTTGATAAACTGATCTTTCTTTAAGCATTCGCCTGTATTTCATACAAGTCTGTTTAGGAAAAGATATGCTGAGAGAGTACACATGAAACACATACTGCTTTAGTCCTTTCTACATGCAGTGTCAGGAAATAGAAATCTGAATGCAAAACAGCCTTAACCTAAAGGCAGGAAAGAAAGTCCACTCCTCCTGAGACCTGTGGAGGCAAGATCATCTTCTGAGTCAGGGGAAAACTGCAATTATAGGTATTCTCCAGTACGAGATAGTTACTTTGGGTTTGGTCAATGCTGATTTTATTGCTAAAAATGTCTGGACTGTATTGTGAAAGGCTGCATGCACTCACATGTGTATGTAGGTGTGTGCCTTTGTATACACAGATATAGAAAAGACCAGAAGAGAAAGTGAGCTTTCTCCTCCTTGCAGAGGAGTGAGTCACAGTCCAGAGAGTGTGGGAAAGGTGGGACCACTGTCCCAGCCACTGCCTTGCACCACAAGCAGAGTGGGGCCAGGGCAGGGAAATGGTGGGCTACCACTTGGGTGTACTCTACCCAGGCTAACTGTGGCATGGCTCTGCTGTACAGTCCTGAGGGAGTGTGGTCTCCTGGATGTGCACACACACACACTCACACACATGTACAAAAATAAACACACACATATTCAGTGCATGCCCTCCCTGGTACAGGTCATATCTTAAAGCCACAGTAGAGCTCTGGATTGCTAAGACAATTTTAAAAGTTAGTCAGCTGAATTTTTCCTAGCAATCACAGCTTATTCATTCCCTTCCCTTATTTGCAGCCTGACAGCTGCCCAGACATGTGGGATTCTCAGGACTGTATGGCTGTGACTCCCCTGTTTGGAGAGAGAAGTCCTGAGGAAAAGCTCTCTTGCAGGCTCACTCCTCAACCACAGCACTGCCTCTGCAGGGAGAGGCACATCCCTGGGGAGGGAATGCCCTTACCACTTACTTTTGCCATCGCTAATGAACAAACACTCATAGGAAATACTAGCCTGGCCTGCAAGGATGCGCCTGTACTCTGAGCCTTGTCTTCTTCAGTGTACTCCATGCAAGTGGAATTTTATCTGTTGGTGCTGGTTTGTAGTATCTGGCCCATTTTCTCTCTGATGACTACCTACCTCCCCCCTACAAAAGGAGACTTCTTTTTTTTTTTTTGTAATATCCTGAAGGCAATAACCAGCAGAGCCCTGCTCTGTGAAAATAGACCCAGGTTTCAACATGCATTACTTCTGTCCCATTTCAGAACAGTTTGCCTTCAGCCTAGTGACTTGCAGCAGCCAGCCTGGGTTTGTCCAGTTGCTTGTTTAGATCTTAAAATGACAAAAGCCCAAACACATTTTGTGATTCAAGAGCTGCAAAACTTTGACATCCAGGGATGAGCTGCTGTTAAATGACTGCTATCACCGCATCTGTGTGGCGGTGGTTTGGTTTCCATCTTACTTTGATCAGCTCCAAAACCCAGTCCGTTGCTTTCAGCCATACGCCAGACACTCTGCTCACTTGTGCCAGTTTGCGGGCATAACACTGGTGGCTTCTTGGCAAAAAGCTATTCTGAGAGTTTCTGAAACAAAGCCTTAATGATATATGGCTGCCAAAGTTAGCTGTTTCACAGCTGTAATAGCACACTGTAGGCTGTGTGGCAGCCAAGCTGTCTTTGTTACTGTATTAAGTGAGGTGCAAGCGCCTGGAATGCTACAGGCAGAGAGAGCCGTCGTGGGTGGCAGCTGCCTTCAGAGTCCTTGAAAGGATATGCTGTGATAACTTGATAAGGTGTTTGCATATGTTAGAGGGCATGACATCCATGCAAGACTGGGTGATTAGAGCACAATTTTCTTTGGAAGCAGGGTGCTCCAAATTGCATAGAAGTTGGGCGGAAAATATGAAGCACGCTGTGTTTTTTCCACAGGGCTCTAATTATTTCATGAGAAATAGTTTTCCTGCTAATGTCTGATTTGGTTAATGTGCTTATGCATTCTTTTAGACTGTCCCTGAACTTTCCAATCAGGATACATTGTGCTTTGTTAGAGATCCTAGACAATCGTGACACTGGGATGTGGGGTGACACTCCCAGTCTGGCGGCTGGTCTGTGTAAAGCTGGTGTAAATCACCCCAAATTCCACTGAAGTTATTTTGGTGTAAATATGAGGTAGGTGAGATGAGTCTCAGACATGCTGTTCCTATTCTCTGCATCTATGTGGACTTAAACACTCCAGATACCATGACAATTTGACCACTGCAAATGGCATTCCCCCCTTTCTCCCTGCTCAAAACTTCTCCGTCTGTTTTTTGAACAGAGTTTGCACTTCTGTCAACACAGATGAACACTTTTACATAAAGGAAAGACACAAAACAAAGTCTTCTCATAATCAGATGCTCTTCCCCCTCTGCTTGTCATAAGCAGAATGGCCCATCAGTCCATCCATGCACTCAGGTGCCACTCAGCTGTTCTTGATAGGTTGCTGGGTTCTAGTTCATCATTACTAGGCAGGGCAGCTGTCTTTTAAATAAGTGCATAGGATCCTATTATCTAAGGGTTTGTGTTAGCGTGCATGAGGGTGGTTCTCCCCTCAGTCACATCATGTGCAGTATGTTAGCACAAGGGGGTGAGAGGCAGGACCCATATATAGTGTGAATGCTGCCATTCCCTGGAGAGGGGTAAATGGCATGCCCAGCTTCTTTAAATTGCCGTCAGTCAGAGGTACTGTGGCGGCATTTTCCAAATAACTGAGAAAGCTGATTTTAACGTGGGTCTGTTTTTCAGAAATGGGTATTACACCATACGACTGACTGGCATGCTGAAAAGAGGTGTGTATCCCACAGTGAAAGAGTATTTTAAGACTGCATCCTGCCCTTGATGCACAAACTTAATGCACATGACAAACAGGGTTTGGTCCCATTTCCTATTGATGAAACCACATACCTCATGAATACAAGTTCTTGGGGGTTTTTTCCCCTTATGATTAATTTGTCTAAATTCAACTGAAGTTGTTCAGTTATGACAGCTTAGCAAGAAGCAAATGAACTCTTAATGATTGTCTTGTTATGAAGGATAAAATGATTTAATTTTATTAAACCAGGGATATAAGCCAAGTATGTCTGGTTCTGAGATAAACACAGACGCTGAAGAAGTTATCAATATCAGTGAACAATTTCCAGGGTAGGAACCTGAGATGAGTGATTTCAACTGCAGTACATGTAGCTCGTAGCAATATCTGCAGTGCTTAAACTGGACAAGGCAAAAACACATACTATCTTGCACATGACTGCGTTTGGGTTTCCAATTATATTACGCTAACAGAAAATACAAAATCCCTCTCTCCCTTCCAAGAAGTCTCCAGCAAGAGAGAAAACTGTAAACCCCAACCATTGGTAAATTTCTCTTTTTGTCTAGCAGCATTTAAAAAATATTACTCTCTTTAGCACAGGTAAATCAGGGCCAGACCAATCGTACCTAGACTAAATGTGCTTCAGGAGGTCTTTTCAAAATACCAGTAGAGATCCTCTGTCTGTGGTGGGGCACACAAAAAAGTTACTGCAAGGTAAGGCAGGGTGTGAAATGAACTCACAGCATTGTACAGTTGCATGTGATCAGCCCACCGTGAGCACAGAGCACCTTACTCGTTTCTCACTCAGAGCAGGAAAAGCTGCTTCAAATTTACTGCAGGCTTTTATGGTGCATGAAGCAAGTGGTGTGCTATAAATTCACATCTTTTCTTATTTCCAGTACCTTGTTCTTATGCCCATAACTTGAATGCCTTTCCTAGCAGTTCCCTAATCTCATTACTGAATAATGTGGTGTATTGGGTCCCTGACCTCCAGGTTATTTCAGGATGCTTCAGAGTGGGTGTAGCTGGAGATCTTGGGCACAGGCTGCAAAAGTGAGTAGATATTGAACTAAGTTTGGATATAGATTAGAAGTCAAGGAACATAGGGCTAAATTTCCAAAATTTGTCTAAAGAACTCTGGAATTCAACACTTGTTTGGACCAACAATTACATGCTACATAATCAAATGGGTTGTAGTTGCTCAGTTGCCCTTAATGAAACTGTTTTCATGCTTCCTGAAGCTGCTTTTGATCTATATGTAGGTAACCTGATAGATGAAAGGTGTATGTTCCACTAGCATCTTCATATCAGAAGCACAATAAATGTGCTGAAGACTCAGATGAGCTGAGAGTAAATTGACTTTCAACAGGTGGCTTCTAAATAGACTTGCAAGTTGCAACAATGCTGATCTATTGATGCACATTGGAACTTGCAAGTCCAGTATGAAATACCTCAAGAATTGAAATACCAGGAGGTGCTAAATTCCATCTTTCTTAGTAGCTTCCCAAACTGTGCATTAGCATTGTGCTTCTGGCTGAATACCACATATTTTTATTATTTCTTCTTCTACATGAAAGAAAACCTGACCTTGTGGGCTCCACTGCACAGTCCTGCCTGTTGCACACAGACTGAGTGAGTGGGACAGACCTATGTCAAAATTCATGTGCTTGTTTATCTTTTATTTCTTTTTTCAATAGCCAGGAGTATGATGGCACAGGCAGATACTGAGTTTCATTCCAGAATCCAGGTCCTGGGTGACTGGCTGGCAGCTCTCCTAGGGCATTCAACCCTAAATTACAGGAACACCAAGACATGAATTGGTATTTTTGTTCACTGCAGCTATTGCAGCATTATTATTTTATTATTATTATTATTAATACACTGGAGCAGTTAGTTTTCCCCTTAGTAACAGGAAGAAGTGGCCTGAGGAACAGCAGTTCAATAAAAGTTCAAGTGGTTACTCACCTAATGTGCACAACAGATCCGAGATGTGGAACCACTTAGAAATTATAGTTACACCAAGAAATCAAGGAGGAGGTGATGAATTTTGGGTACGTATTAGATTTATGTGTTAAGCCAGCCATCTGGAAGCTATTTAAATCAATTCAAATCATCTTGTCAACAGATGAAGATAGCAAGTAATCATTCATGGTATGGCTGCTATTCAGAGAGCAGTTGGGTTCCTGTCCTGCCTGTTTCCCCTGTCACATGGAAAACTTCATTCTGAATTTGTGTGGAGAGGCATGAGCAGAAAAATCAGCCTCCTGGGAAATTACTTTTTTAATAGTCTGTGAAAAGGCTGCTGGAGCCCCTTGTGCGACCCTCCGCTCGTCCCCTCTGATGGCTTTCCCTTGGCCTTGTTCCCTGACTAAGCCAGGTGGCTGTGGGAAAGACAGTTTCATGCTGCTCCATTCTACATTTAGATATGGGTAGAGAGCAGAAGTGATACTATAAAAAGTTTCAACTCTAGTGAGAAGCTCAAATCTGCTGCTCATCCTGTAGATTCCTCTAGAGTGCTGGCCTTCCTCCTAAGCCCCCTTCTCCCTCACACACAGGCAGGAAACATTCGCAGAGTCTGAAACAGAGGTCACGCCTAAGCCCCAGCAACTATATTTTGCAAGCCCTTCATGTGCAATGAATAAAGTACTAATTATAGGTTTTTCCTCCAGCTTTGTCAGAAGAGCACATGCAGGGACAGGTGGGGTCCATGCTGCAGGGGGACAGCAGAGCTGGGCAACTGGAGGATCAGCAGAGCGAACCTGTGGAAGTCACTGTCTCGGTGCTCAAGTGGTGCAGCTCCTGCATGTAGGGAAGAAGCAGGGAAAAAAGAGTTCATAGACTGGGAAATGACTTCAGAGGGGATGCTCTCTGTTTACCACTCCCCGCAGCTGCCGCTTCCAAGGGAGGAGAAGGGCTTTGGGTATGGCTGGTTTGTCTAGACTTTCTGCTGTTCAGTAGGATCTTGCCAGCTTAATTTCTCCCTCATTCAGCAGAAAAAGTGGTGGATTTGTAAAGGAAAAAATGGTGGACATCTTTGATACTGCCTATAAGTGCTCTGTGTTGGCTTCCCGTGTGATGAAAATCATGCATTGTATATTTGTATGTATATATATATATATATACATATATGTTCAGTATGTTCCATTGTTGATTAGCCACCTTCTGGCTAACCTTGAAAAAAAGTGACTTTGCCAAAATATTGGTAGAATCATAGAATAGAATTGTAGAATCGTTTAGGTTGGACAAGACCGTTAGATCATCAAGTCCAACTGTTAACCTACCACTGCCAAGTCCACCCCTAAACCATGTCCCTAAGTGCCACATCTACATGTCTTTTAAATACCTCATGGGATGGTGATTCAACCAGTTCCCTGGGCAGCCTGTTCTAGTGCGTGACAACCCTTTCAGCAAAGAAATAAAATCATAGAATCATAGAATCGTTTAGGTTGGAAAAGACCTTTAAGATCATCGAGTCCAACCATCAACCATGCCCACTAAACCATGTCCTGAGTGCCTTGTCTACACGCTTTTTGAATACCTCCAGGGATGGTGACTCCACCCCTTCCCTGGGCAGCCTGTTCCAATGTCTGACAACCCTTTCAGCAAAGAAATTTTTCCTTATATCCAATCTAAACCTCCCCTGCTGCAACTTGAGGCCATTTCCTCTTGTCCCATCACCAGCCACCTGAGAGAAGAGACCAGCACCCACCTCACTACAACCTCCTTTCAGGGAGTTGTAGAGAGCGATAAGGTCTCCCCTCAGCCTTCTTTTCTCCAGGCTAAACAACCCCAGTTCCCTCAGCTGCTCCTCACAAGACTTGTGCTCCAGGCCCCTCACCAGCTTCGTTGTCCTTCTCTGGACACGCTCCAGAACCTCCATGTCTTTCCTGTAGTGAGGGGCCCAAAACTGAACACAGTACTCAAGGTGCAGCCTCACCAGTGCCGAGTACAAGGGGATGATCACTTCCCTGCTCCTGCTGGCCACACTGTTCCTGATACAGGCCAGGATGCTGTTGGCCTTCTTGGCCACCTGGGCACACTGCCGGCTCATATTCAGCCAACTGTCGACTAGCACCCCCAGGTCTTTTTCTGCTGGGCAGCTTTCCAGCCACTCTTCCCCAAGCCTGTAGCCTTGCATGGGGTTGTTATGACCCAAGAGCAGGACCCAGCACTTAACCTTGTTGGATCTCAAGATATCATAACGTTGCCCTTTACATAACCTATCCAGTGTTTGCCATAATGGTGGGATATATCTTGGCAAGTATTGACTCTTTGTAGCAAAGATGGTACCTGTTGTGTGCCTGCCAAAATTGGTGATTGATCAAATCCCTAGAGATGCATACAGACCAGGCTCCTGAACTTGCTGCTAAGGACAACCACTTTTTTGAGTTGTGCTGTGAAGCTATTTGAATTGTGTGCACATCATATTTCATTTAGCTCTCAGACTAATTTGGGTTTGTTTCTAACTGCAGAATTAAACATAATGCAATATTAGCTGTTAATAATGCGAATGTGTAAAATGGTCTCTCTCTGTAAGCACATACCACCATCTTAACTGGAACAAGAGGATGCTGAGAATTTTCAGTGGGAACAAAATTTAAAAGACTTGATCCAGAGGTTGTGAGGTGGTTACTTTGAAGACTTGCTTTGGTTAATTCAGTGTGCAGGGCATCATTGCTTACACAGTGTGTCCCTGTACCTTACCTTTTGCAGCACGGCCACCACCAGAATTCATCTTTTCCCTCTCACGGGTGAATGTTAAAGGATGTGGTCAAGGATGAAGAACTGCTGACATGGACGAGGCTGCAGAGGCTTTACTTTTAGGTTGCAAACTGACTTTTAATCTGACTTTGTAAGTGCCTGGGTGGTCTTGCCTATTACAGTGTTTAAGAAAAAAATGTTCTTGTTCAGAGACAGAGTGAATTTGCATCCTTGTTTTTCCTAAAATGCTTTAGATATATGGCATCAAGCACCACAAGTCAGATAGTTTCTGATGTCACTGTAGCATCATTTACAATATTGCAGCCAGACTGATTTTGCTATAATCATTAATCGTGTAGGACTGTTTGCTGCCTTCCCCATAGACCTCAGTTATTTATATTTCAGAGACTCAAACTGGATTCCAAATTGTAATTTTGTTTTTCAAACAACAGACAAGACCAAAACAAGTTTTGAGATTCACCAGTAGATATGGTAATCCCTTGTCTATTATTTTTAAAGCAGCTGCTATCCCCAGGACAAGGCACTTAATTGCTGGGGAGAATATCCAAGCAATGGTGAGTCTAGACAGATTTGTGGGACACAGATCTAGAAACTTAGCAAAGTAATTTCAGACTGTTTGTACTAAAACCTGGTCTAACACTGATCGTATTTAGGCTGATATAAATACATGCATCCATATGGCTTTGAACAGTTAGTAAGGGATTAATACTAAAATATGTTTAGCTCTCCAAATCTAATTGGCCATTTCCAGCTACCTTTCTTTTTTGAAAACTTTATATATGAGAGAATAGCAAAGCTGGCAACAATATTTGATGTCTTTATATGCCTTCAGAAACATGGATATTCAAGTGTGGTCTTCTGTGTGAGTCCTGGCATCAGCAATGATAACAGGCATTTAAGAGAACCATGATTGTGCCAGATGTATGCTCACCCTTCCTGGGTGAGCACAGGGGCTGTGGAACGAGATGTCAGATGCTCACATGAACACCTGCACTGGCTTCATTTGCCACTGTTTTGACAGAAAGTCCCAAATGTCCCTGGTAATTTGGAGAGGAGAGAATTAATACTGCTCCATATGGCCTCATCTCATAAATAACTTTTCAAATTTACAAATACTGTCTTTACAAGAAACAATTCTGGAAAAGACTGGAGAATTGGTTTTATGAGGGACATTTGGACGTTGTGTAAAAGGGACAAGCACCATAACGTTTTCTGTGGTAGTAGGCAAAGAAGGAATTTCAGTTTCCTGAACCTTGAAAAAAAAAAGACAAAAAGGAAGGATAAAACAGTTTGTTGTAGCTTTAACTGATATAAATATGGAGGATTTATTGAACTATTTAATTCTTTTTGCCCCAAAGGAATTTTATTCCATTGTCAGTCATTTTGTTCTGTGGCTAAGGTTATCTTTCTAATGAGCCTGCAATTTTGTCTTGAGTAATGAACCAAGGCTCACTCAAAGTGATGTCTGTAAAAAGGTAAAGACAGGTGTAGATGCAGCTGAGAAAACTTCCACTAAGATGTGTCCAAATGTCCATTATAATTTATCATTATTCTTCCAGGCCTACTTATGGTACAACTGTAAAAGATAAGTAAATTTGCAAAGGCATGAATTTACTGTTCTGTTTTGATTTCTCGATCATATTAGTGTTTTCTGGAGGGCTATTATTGTAAAGTTACAATCAAGAAATAACACCTTCCTTTGCCTCAGACAGGACTTTATGGGTGCTTGCTTTGGGATATATTAATGTGTTGGGTGTTAAGTGTTCTGTTTGAATAGTTCACAGTGCTGTTTAGCAAATGTGGAAGAATTCAAGGTCTTTTGGAAGAAGGCAGATACCTTCGTATAAGAGCTTCAACAGTGCAGGTGAATTTTGCCTTCAATTTCTACAGGAAACTGAGACAGAAAAAAGGTGAAGGAAAGGAAAGAAACCACAGTTACTCAAAAAGAAAAGAACAGATGTGAGAGAATGATAAAATGACACTTAGCATTTGTATTTAGCATTTGGAAAAAGAAACAATAAAAAAAACAACAACAAAAGGAAAAAGGCAAGAAAACCAGAAAATGTCCACAGTCCTGACACTGAATAGTATCTTTGCCTGGTAGCAATCTTACAGGAACTCACAACTACCCAGGCAAAAATCAATCTTAACATAACTGCAAATGCACTAACACTATGTATTTTAAAAGAATAAGGTCTGTTCCTCTTACCATTCCCATTCCCTCAGAGGGAATTTCTTGTGTATTTATACTCTACTGACATTTTCACTTTCTTCTGATGAGGGATGAATGGCCTTGTTTCATCAAAAGTGTGGTTGTAAGTAGGGTGCTTGCAAATGGAGTATTTTTAATCATCAAAGAGAATCATTCTAGTCATGCATAACAACTCTGTTTCAATGTAAGCAATTAATTTTCATCAAGAACTTAGTTTATATCAGGCAAGATTTTTCACTGTAGCTGAGTGGTTTGGTTCTGACAGCAGCTGCCACTACTATATATGTGCAGTTTATCCAGGGAAAAAACAAAAATTCCTTCTGCTATCATTTGGATATAAGCAATAGCAGAAAATAAATATGTCACTAAGCTACACTACAACAATGAAGTAAGTGAAGTTCCTCTTTCATATTCTTATGAGTGCTTCAACATAAGAGAATAAACTAATGAGAATAATAAAAAAATCTGAGTCCCTATTTGATATTACTCTACAAGTAGAGCAGTCCTACAGCAAATCTGGGCAGAGCCTTGCTAACAGAAGGAAGAAAGACCACAGGGAAACTTCTTGTTGTTCAGAGATAGGAATTTTTGTTTATTGGTCTGGGTGAAGATAATCTATATAAAGATGGCATCTGGTAGTTAAATATGAAGTGAGATCATCCAATTTCAGGTATGCCGAAACCATGGCAAAATATCCAAAGGATCTGTGTTAAGACACGGCTTCCCTAGGGATAGAAGTGTGCTTACTTCCCATGAAATGCGAGGACAATTTATCAGCTGGACATGTGTAAGTAAGCAAGTTTGCCCTCTGTCTCAGGCTTTTTCACAGGAAGGAAAGGAGAAATATTGTCTTCACAGGTAACAATTCTAGTTGTCTTGTTACCATACATACGTTACTGTGCTAAAAGCTCACACAAAAATGTGTGGCCAGAGTCTGCCAGTTTGAAGGGGCCTGGAGGGAAAGCTGGGGGACTCTTAGTCTTCAAAAAGCCCAAAGAAGCTTAGTCCTTAGCACTTGTAAGCTTTCATGTCAAACACATAATTCTTTGTTTGCTTCCCACCCTAGAAAATATGTGATAATTAAGATGCCCAATTATTTTATTACTAATAGCAAAGCACGTGCAAGTGGACAAATTATTTTTGCTGTGACTTACACCTGCTTCTGCAGAGATGCACAAGCTAGCCCTGAGGGAGCTGGGTCACGCTCCAGAGTGCAGGACCCCGTGCAGGCCCAGTGATTTCACTGGCATTCAGGACTCCTCTGCACCGCACTGCTCTGTGACGTGCAGAGGGTGTGGGTCTGCCCTGGGACTCCCAGCCAGCAGTAGTATCCCACAGAGGTGTGTCTGAGCACGCTTTGGGATGTTAAAGCGCAATATCTAAACTAGCCCTATTATTACATGCAAGACACAGATGAGCCTGCCTCCTCAATTCCTTCTGCCACTTAATCTGCAGTATATGTAGTGTAAACTGTAGTTTAGCTCTAATCAGGAGCAGCTCCAGCAGCTCCCAGCTCCAGTATGGGCAGCAAGCAGGTTTCCTGAGGTGCTTCTGCCTCTGTCTTGCTGCACAGGTACCAGGAGCAGCCACAAGAGCCTGCGGGGGCCCTGGCTGTCTTCGGTACACTCAATTTTCACACATATATTGAGCAACTAACACTGGTGCCAAGCAGAGTCTCCGGGAGCCCTTTTATAGCCCAGGTTTCTGCAAGGTTGCTCTCCATTCCCATGGCACATTGCTCTTATGGTTACTTTCTTGACATTTCCTGAGGCAGTGTTAGTCCTGCCCTTAAAGAGGCTCCTGCTGAAACACCGTTTTGTAGTACTGTATTGCCATTGCCTTGAAAGTCTTCTCAGACCTGTCCTTTAAGCAGGAAATATCCTGGTGTGCTGATCTGAAAGTAGTGCCTTTAATTTCCCTCAAATTCCTCCTTGTGAACTATGAGGTACCTCCAACAAACTGCCATCCAGGGATGGCAGAGCAGAAAGTCAATGTGATAATTTCATAGGGCTGAGCGAAAAAGGAAAACACTGTCAAGTGAGAGGTGCTGAGGTCTGGACACTTTGTTATTTCCCCAAACTGGGACAAAAAATTGACATTTTCTGATACCCTTCTCATGAAAGAAAGTGTTTCTAAAAGTGGTATTGAAATGGCTACCTTTGACTTTACTGTTTGCATCTATTACACAATATATTGCAGAAAAATGGAAGTTGTTACGCTGGCATTGGCATGAAATGTCCTCGTTTCTTCAAACCAAAGCATTTCTATGGTCTCCTGGGAGTGTCAGCAGTCACACATTCTTGTGGAGCATCTCAGTTCAGTGTTGCTTCAATAGCATTCACAGATGGAAAACTACTCTCAAAATTTTCACCCATGGCTAATCATAGATATCTCCTGTTGATTAGGGAGTCTTTGACTCTGAGGCTTTTTTCGGTTTAATACACTTTCACAAATGTGCACAAAAGAGCCTAAGTCCATGATTTGTTTCTTAGAGGCATTTCATACTACCAAACCACCCTATCACTCTTCTCCCTCAAGACTACAGGTTTTTTTCCCTTATTAACATTTCAATCTGTAAGCAGTTTGGAGGTGGGATGCTTCTCATATAAGTGAAGATTTCCAGAAAAGACCAAAGGTTATGGAGACCAAATGAAGATACTTTAAAATGATGGGACTTTTAGTGAGTGTTGGGCACTTCAGGGCAAGCAAGGCAGTTACATTGACTCCATAAAAAAGAAAGCATTATACTGTATTCAGCTTTTTAAATCTTGGTGGTTACTAACCTGTTGCAAACCAAAACTAAATCCTCAGAAGTCATTTGGGCTATGCAGAATTAACCGAGGAAAAAAAGAAGGCAATTGCACTGTTTATTTGAACTAACACCTCATGCAAATTTCAACTTTTTATTGAAAGGGAAGTGCTGCAGGGACCTTTATCTTGAGGATCACATCACATCTACTGTTTCATACGGAGCCTTGAAAACCCAGTCAAAGGTGTTGAAACAATGTAGGCTGTAAAGTGGCAAAAATAGATGCAAAATCTGCAATAATTTCAACCCATGACCTGTCACTATTCTGCTGACATGGAGAAAAGCATCTGCTCCAGGAGGAAGTAATGCGTCTTGCAGTCAGAAGAAGAGGTGGTTGACACCAATCCTGGCAAGAGCAGAAATTTGCTTTTAGCCACAGCTAGTTCATTTTAGGAGATGGTGGCATTTTGCAGGCCAGTCCCAGTACTGTTGAAAAACGTGATCCTGCTTGCAGCGTGTAATAATTCTGTGCTGTTTCTTAATGTGAGTCAGGCGCATCCAGATTTCTGGCATCAGCTGAGGTTCTCCCAGAAGGTCTATTCTGAGCTCCCTGTGCAATGAAGTAAGAGCTGTGCATATGTCAGTGTATTAAAGGTTCTGCATGCTGTGAAACTTAGTTAAGGAAGTTTCTCACAGGCTCCCCATGCTTTTATATTTGGAGCTCCAGCAACCCTGCAATAGCACAAAAGTCTGATGAGAAGCATGGTTTTGATTTCAGCTGACAAGTAATAGAGGTTTAAGCCAAATTTACATTTCTTTAAAGCATAATTTAGCAGATTAGTGTTCACTTGTTAGTGACACAGAATTGAAGACCACCAATTCAAAGATCAGGGGCTACTTAATTATGAACTCTTACTGAAATTTAAGATACTCCCAAGCAATTAAAGGATGACTGCTCAGATGCTGTAGCACAGATCACAAATAACGGAGTACAGGGAATTATCTCACACACTGGTGTTATTAATAGGACAGACACCTTTCTCACACCTTGAACTAGTAATAATTCAATATAAGCTCACACAGCTCAAGAATGCCTTTTTGAATCTCAATGTTGATTAAAAAGACTTCATCCAAACATCAAAATCAGTTTTTCCAAAATCAGTTTTTCCACTGAATAACAGCTTGATTGACAAACATGTTTTAGAAAATGATTAGTCCCTGTCAAAAAGCCTACAGTTTCAAGTGAGAAAAAGCATGTTGCATGAATTTACTGATATACGATAATAAATATTTCTAGATACTTCTGTTTTATTTAATTCCACTCCTTCAGCACATCTTGAGGTGGAAAACTGGAATATCAGCACTGGACACTGCAAGGCTTCATGCAGAAATAGAAGTGGCTAAAGAAGAAAACTCATCACACTGCACTTTTATATGTCTCAAACCAACACCAAATAGGTAAATTCTTAAAATTCAGAATCTGTTTATATCTTAAGGTCTCTCCTGTATCTGACAACAGGCATGTCAGTCAGGATAATGGGTTCAGGACATAGATGCTTATCTACCAGATACACCATATTTGACCTGACAAGAAAAGACTAAATTTTCTCACAATAAAGTTGGTTTAAAAAAAAATCTAAGGTCTTTGAGAACTATGATTAAGGTAACTATTTTTTTCCCAGAAAAAATAATACTGCTGGAAAGGCTGAATTCTAATTAAAAAGAAATATTTATGTTTGCATTCCAACAAATTTCTTCCTCAGAATTGCTCAGTTCTTACCGAGGAAAAAGAAGAATCAGGTGTATTAGTAGATACATTAGTCAAACCTCAGAAAAGCTCAGGTTTCAACTACACCCATTTAATGGTACTTGAAGATCAGAATAAACCAGCTAAGACCCAATTTCCCAGTAATTAAATGCCATTTTTCTTTAGTCTAGAACAATCAATAATACCCTCTTTTTAATAGTCAGTACTGTCTCTCTCTGGCTTCTTACACATCAGAAAACTATCAAAATGCCAAAGCCACTCCTATAACAGTTCATAGTTATCAGGTGAGTAGATTTATATTTCTTGCTACCAGTATTTATTAATCTTTATCTATCTTTCACACCTACAGCCCTCCAGGAGTATTCAATTATAGTAACAGAGAGAGAGAAGCAGTAGAATATGCTGACTTCTATTTGGATTCCAGTCAGTGTTATCAGCTTGTTCCAGATACAACTTTAATTTCCTATCCATTGCTATGCGAGCAGAGAAGTTGTACTACACACCTCTCCTACTGGAGTAGCACAAAAGGATATTCACCCAGAGCTCTCCATCAACAGTGGGATGTCAGCCCATCTGCAAAATTGTTTACAGGCCATCTGAAAGGGGGACAGAGAAAAGGATTGACTCATAGCAGGCAGATTCATAAACAAAGACCCAAGTATCATTGTTTCAGAAGGAACAGTGCAAGAGCTAAGCTCCCTCCCAGGAATTTGTGCAGCCAGTACTTATACAGCAGATAACCCCATTTGACCTTTCTTGCATTCAAAGGGTAATAGCTTTGCTGAGATGAACCAGTAATGAACAATTTTTTCCAGTGCATCAGGCAAAACAAACTCTCGGTTGACACCATCTCTGCTGTCTTCCTTCATCTTACGTACCTGTGGCAGAAGCATGTGAACAGAGACCAGTTGCAAGCAAATGCTGTGCCGCTTTTTTCAAATTCTGCTACCTCCCTCTGTCATCATATCTGAACTATATTTTGTTCTAAACCTGCCTAATGGGGGATGGGAAAAACAATTAACCTTTAAAACTTTGGTGCCATAGTGTAACTGGTGTCTCCCTTTCTCCCTTAATGAACATTTCAAATGCATGCTATTAAAATCTCTTTAGTACCTCAGGATTTATTTCTAACTTATTCTAATCCAAACAGTTTCCAAGACAGGTAAGATTCCCAGTGCCAACAGTGTAGTTATTTCTCAGTTGTTTGCAAACTCCAAGAACCTTAAAGCAGAAGAATTAACAGTTAACTGCCTTCTAAACCTTAAGTTGCCTAGGATATTACTTTTATCAGATACAGGATAATGCATATTTAATTAAAACACAATTATCTGAACTCTGGCTCAGAACAAGAAACCACTAGTTTTCTTACAGTCTCAAAGAATAAACATATTTACCTCTGAAAGAAAAATGAAATATGTACATATTGCTAAGCCTTCAGCTGCATCCCAAGACACAAACTTACCATATGTCTTCTATATTCTTATTACTACTATTTTTGTATTTTGGGAAATGCCCAAAACAAGCACTTCTATCCCTGCCTTGATGTGGTTTTGGAAGTCAGGAAAGCTGACTTGACTAACTTCTGTGTACAGGGCAAATTACAGGACCACACCATAGAAACTTTTGATCTCCTATAAATTTAAGCGTACCCGCTGTGCCATATTAATGACTGTTGTTTGATATGAAGGTAAATACAAGCTTCCTGATGCTCAGACCCCCTCCAGAAAGCAGTTTCTGTGAGAGCTAAGCATACTGAACCAAAGGAAGACTCAGTCCCTTATTATTGCACTACTGTAGCTCTGCTGTCCTTTGCTGAAAAAAAGGGATTCAGGGTAATGAAATCTACAAAAAAATTGTGCAGGGAATAAGAAACATTGTTCTGTGCCTAACGTAAATCATACAGAAGCATCTGAACTTAGTTGCTTGTCTCGGGTGATTTCATGAGCTAGTCCTACAAGCATACCTTCCCTTGAAGCAAGTGGCTCAGGCAGATCCTCCCCCGTGCAGGTGTGGGGTTTGTAGGCACTGCCAGCGAGCTGAAAGCTGGGCAGAAGTGGGTGGCATCTGCAGTAGCTTGTACTGAATGTCACTGTTGAGGTGCAAGTTCAACAAAGCAATTGTACACCTTAGGGAGAAATACAGCTGTCCCCCTCTGACAAGTCACTAGGGTCATAAAAGCCACGATAGCATGTCATTGTCCATACACAAACATCATTGCATCATTGCACCTCATAATAATCATAATGAAAAAGCTTTTCATCAGTCTCACGAATGCAGCAGCATTATGCGTATCCAGGCATAAGGAGCTAAAGAGACTGGACCAGGTCTGGAAGAGCCAGGAATAGAGTCTGGAGAGCCCACGTTTCTGGTAACCCTTGCTTTCACATTGGCCACTCAACCACACCACTTCCTTCACCTGGGAGTTAGCTATTGGTGGCAGAAGACTGCAGACCTCATGTATGCACTTATGGTTATACCTACATCCTTCCTTTCTCATTCAAACTTCCAAAATATGCCTGGCAATGAACAGATGTCAGCGCTTTACTTCCAATGTGTTTGTCTATGGCTTAACAGCTTCTTATCCCCAGTTTATAGCTCCCTACCTTAGCTTATTACATGCAATGATGTCTACAGCAAACTTCTATAGAAACCCTGACTACTTCCTCCCACTCAAAACTAGATCCACCCCAGGGTTGAGTCTGTAATGTGCCTAAAACAACCTGTACCATAGTTCTCATTTTGAGGGGTCAGTGGCAGGTTCCCAGGTCCTCACCATACCACCCTTCCTCTGTTGATACATGGGAGCTGAGTCCAGGTAGGTAGGACAGGACGCCTAAGATGATTCAGCATTGGACTGCAGAATAGAAAATGTAAAGCCTCCCCGGCCCATAATGCAGCTGCTGAGGGAACTGCAAAATGGGGGCAAGTGGAGGAGCTCTGATGTCAGTGTGGCACAAAAAAACGTTTCCGTGACATGCCCTTTTGGTATACACGATTCTGGCTCCCAGCGCCCACTCCAGGCCTGCCTTTTCAGACTGTGCTTCCCCTGCTTTGCTAGTGCTGTCCCCAGCCCACCCTTCCCCTCTGTCTTGCATTTCTTTTACCAAGCCAGATGCAACTTGTTCTTCTCCATGTGAGGACAAACTGCACATCTGAGGAGACAATTGTTCCCTACAGATTTACTCGCAGAGCCAGGAAAACAGTCCTTTGCAGAAGGGATTTTTCAATGCTCAGTGTGCCTATGCCAAAACGCCTCAGCAGATTCTCTCATCTTCACTTCTCTGCTGAACTAATTACATTGCTGGAGTCTGTTACTGTTGTTCTCGGGGAAGCCATGGAATAAACTAGATAATTGAAGCCATAGAAGTGGCAAATGTCCTGTGTCCTATTCACCTGCTCTTCCTGCCCTAGGAAGGATGTGAGTTATCTTGAGAGGAAAGACATCAGATCAGTTCTATTCCTTTTTTTTCCAAAATCAGCTGCTAAGTGAAATAACAAAGTGTGCACGGGAATACTAACAGAGCTTTGTTTTTCCTCCTCGTTAAAAGCCAGCAGCTGCTTAGTGTTTCACAGAGCAAGACAAGCAATGTGACATTTGTGGCCATTCATATGCATTGATTTGTTTTAGTTTATTGTGTTCTCAAATTAATTTCTTAGTGCTTTGGGACTGGAGAAAAGCCCAGAGAATATCAAAATGATGAAATTGATAGGAAGAAAAAAAATCAAGTAAACAAATTGTGAGTTAATAGTTCTTCTATAAAGTGGCTTTGCTGACAAGAGAATTAGAGCAGGATGATCTTGGCAAGCAGGATGTTGTTAGCTGTGCAAACATTTTCTGCACTCATATACAATCTCTTAATAGTTGGGTGGGATCTTCTTTCCACTTTTCATGGAGAGACTGATTTACAGGTTGAAAAGATTACAAGATTTTTTAAATTGCACAGCATTTTAAAAAAATTATTTCAGTGTTCCTAATCAGGTTTTCTGTTTACTTAGCAGCTATCTCCAACTTTTCTGTATTTTCCAGAGATTTTTTTTGGCAGGTTCACGTCACTGCTTCCTTCTTAAGAAGAGATCTATCTTCCCCTTGGGCTCTCCTTTATTATAGATCATTTGGAAAGAGAAATAATTAAAAATGGGGAGAGGGTAAGTGAGAAGACTTGATAACATGTCTTCAGTTATGGTTTGGCTTTTCTAGCTTTGTAAATGTATTGACACCCTTTACACTGTAGTTAACATCTCTTGAACAGGCCCTTGCTCATCACAGTTCCACCTCCATGAGTGAGGAAAAGACATATTTCTATGGATCTCCAACTAAACCCACCTCCAGAATCAAATGGTAAGTGCCCTAAATTGTCACATATCAAATGTACAGTCTCTAAATAATTTCAGCATATATGTAGATTTAATGGGAAAAGGCAGCTGATGGAAACCTAAAGAGATCCCATCCCCCTTCCCTTCTTCCCTTTGCCCTATTTCTGTGCTCCCTCCTGGTCATATAAGCTGATATAAAAGCGCATGCTCTCTGCTCTCATGCCAGCCTACTCATGTTGTGGCTGTATTCATTCAGCCCTCGTGCAACAAACATCTAAGTAGTTTGGGTCCAAGGTATATCACACAGAGCAGACCCAAACCTCCTTTTATCTTTGAATAAGTAAGACCAACATTTCTGTCACATAACCTTTTTTCCCCACAATCTGAGTCACTGGAATTAGAGTGGGCTGGAGACCAAAGCCAGAAAGGAAGATTTGCTGTAATGTTCATGAACTAAAGAAAAGCCAAAATTAGTGTAACTTCTGAACAGTACACCTGCAAGGGATTAGGCAATCACTGACTTTCACAGAAATTTTCTGCAGTCCCTATTTCAGAAATGCCACACGGAAGTTGAAATGGATTCATATTGGTCAAACAGCCATAAGGGAAAGTGTGGCTCCCTGTTTATTTATGCTTAGCACGGAAAGCTGTTTACAGGGATATAAACTGAAGATGTTTCCAGTAATGCTGCCCTGTCAGCTATGAAAGAATTGCAGAGCCCCAGACCTCACTGGAGCTCTCTTGCTGGATCCTAGTTAATGCACTGGCCCAGCCACTTTCTAAGCTCTGTTTATAAATTCCCTGTTATAAGAGCAGTGGTGCACACCAGACAATATGTTTTGAGAAGATTATTGTTCTACAAGCAAGACCATATCATTGTTTGTAGTCAGCTTTTGGACTCATGTTTTACAGTATCATCTGAAGCATGTCAGAATAGGGCAATACTGCCTGTCATTTCATATTATGCCAAGAACAAATCTATTGATATGAAAAAGGCATTATGTGAACTATTTTTTACGGGTGTACCACACACACAGCTCTCCACAGGGCTGAGGGAGGGGAGCAGAGGAGACTGTTTACTTTGACCCAGTCGAAATGGTATTTCTTTATAAAGGAATCTATGTCTCCAACAACTTCTGCTGTAACCAGAAAGGATGTTGTGGGCATTATATGTTTGTGTTATGGTAGTGAATAGAGGTCCCCCAGTGTGGGAGCTGGATTTGCTCATTGCTCATCTCCTCTACTCCAAAGTACTTCCATCTGATTACAAACAAGATGCGGAAGTGATTTGATCCACTCCTACAAAAAGACTGACTAAAAAAGAAAAAAAAACCATGCCCAAATATAAAGTGCTCTGGGAGATGGCTTTAGCCATATTATATTAGAGCTGTACTTTGCTTTAATTCTGGAGACTGTAACTTACCAACAAGTATGGCATCATCTCTTTTCTTGGTAAAAATGTTCCCAGAAAATCCATTTACTTTCTCCTTCCCACTTCTTTGAAAGAAGAGCCCACCTCTTATAACACATTTCAGACATGCATAACATTTCCATCCAAATATCCCTATCAATAACACTCCACATATTTGGGATATTTCTAAATGATGGTCCTACATGTAGAACTTCTTGTGTGTTCTGGTGTATTCTGATATCAAGACGTGGGGTAAGCAGGTACTGCCTGAAAGTAACACACAAATGCGACTTTTCCACATTTACTTATCAAGGCGTTTGCTCACCTGGAGTGTGTTTCCATGGTCTTAGGTCATGAGTTTCCCGAGTCTGGGACTGTTTCATGTTACTCACTTGTCTGTGTACGTTACGGCCCTGAGACCTAGTGGAAGTACTTAAACACAGAGAAATAGATATGGAGATGAAAGGTGTAGCTGCCACTGCTGAATAAGCTTTGATGTTAGTGGATTGTGTCATACTCCAAACCAGCAGTTTGAGCCCAGAGAAGAACAATTCTCAAGAGAAAGAATAAAGTGCTGGTATGCCTCTACGTAGCGCCAGGCCCATAGACTAGACAACCATGAATCCTCTACCAGAAGGACCTCCTTAACCTGTCCTGGGTGAGGACATAGATCCCAGCACCGGAGAAGGTAGGTCCTTAGGAAATACAGAGACTGTAAATGCTTAGAGGAGACTGTGTGTTGGGACACAGCTGTACTTTATCTGGCATTCTGAAGGCAGATGTGGCCAAGTCTGATGCTTTTGACCTCTTTGTTTGATGGGAAGAGATACCATGTATTATAATCTGTTGAAGTTGTGTCCTCTCCTGGTAGGGAATCTGTCTACCTCTCCTAAATCTCACCTGCTCAGAAGACAGGACAAGATAGAATCATAGAATCATAGCATCATTTAGGTTGGAAAAGACCTTTAAGATCATCAAGTCCAACCATCAACCATGCCCACTAAACCATGTCCTGAAGTGCCTTGCCTACATGTTTTTTGAATACCTCCAGGGATGGTGACTCCACCCCTTCCCTGGGCAGCCTGTTCCAATGTCTGACAACCCTTTCAGCAAAGAAATTTTTCCTTATATCCAATCTAAACCTCCCCTGCTGCAACTTGAGGCCATTTCCTCTTGTCCCATCACCAGCCACCTGAGAGAAGAGACCAGCACCCACCTCACTACAACCTCCTTTCAGGGAGTTGTAGAGAGCGATAAGGTCTCCCCTCAGCCTTCTTTTCTCCAGGCTAAAGATAGATAAGATAGATTGTTTTCATATGAAGTCTAGAGGATAACTGGTATTTCTACTCATTTACAGTCTTCTGACTCTTCCTTTGCCCTTTCTATCTACTTTAGTCTCCATGTACTATTGTTCTTGTTAAAGTTCAGTTTTTACTTCACAGGATTTTCTAACATGAAAATCAGTTTCTGCAACTACATTTAAGCACATAAAGGAATGATTAGGTTTTATATATATACAAAACCAAAGCTTGAGTCGATAATGATTCATCTCCTGTTGTACACACCTCCAAAGTAGAAGTGGAAACATGAAATACAGGGAGCAGTTTGTTGAAGACTAATGGAGACTAATGATTTTGCTGCTACCAGACTAGAAAACAGTTTTAATGTCATCTTAGTTTCAGAGAGACTTCACACACCTACAGCTTGTCAGCTAAAACTTACCATGGAATGAATTACACATTGAAAGTTAGTTGAGAGGTCTGTCAGAGACCCTGAAGTGCATGTTCCTACCAAGGGTATTTGAGGTGAGCAGATAAATAACCATTAATAAATCCAGTTCCAAGGAAAGTCTTCGAATGCTAAGGTTAAAACAACAGAAAGTTGTATTTTGAACATGTGATAACCAGAAACAACAATGTAGAAAGGAGTGAACTGCCTTTATTAATCTCAGAAGTAAGTTTAAAACAAGATCTTAACAATAATTATTTAAATGTCAGTGCCATTTGCTAATTTGAGTAAAACTTATATTGGAAGTGATCTCATTGTGACTATCTGCACATTATTCTGTGACTGACATTTCATTTGAGGGCCAGGAATGAGCAGGGGTTTGGGGAGTGTAACCTCTTTCCCATCACCTAAAGGAGTGAAAGTTGCAGGGGTAGTTGAGATCCTGAGGGGGAAGCAAGCCCTGGTGCTTTTAGCAGAGCATGGTGATTGCATTTGAACTGCTATACATTCTGCTCCAAAGGCATATTACTGTCACTCTTCAATTAGGTGGAGGAAGCTCATGCAGCATACAAAGCTTAGGATTGCACTGTTATTTCCTATAACTTTTCGTATGAACAAGATTTACTTCTTAGCATGGTGAGATCAGTGAAACCACGTCAGTGTGCAGTACCTGCCTAAGAAGTAAGGCAATATTAAGGAGGTACTACCAGTAGGGTATATGTTACAGATGTTACAGGATCTTAAGTGCATTGGCAGCACCACCTTCTGAATGTTCATTGCAAAAAGTGCAGCAATGGAAGGAGTTCAGGGAAGTTCCATAAAAATTACCTTCCTGAGAATAAGAGGTGAAGAAACAGGAAGGACTAGAAGGATTTACAAGTAATAAGTACTGTAAAAATACATAGGAAATACAGGCTCAGTGGCAGGGAAAACTGGTCACCTCACTGATCTCACGTGTTATGTTTCTACTATTTTCTTTTCACGTGGTAGCTAAGGTAAAGAAAATCATAACACATTGTATTAAAAGGGAAAATGCTATTTTAAGGCCAGTTTGAGCCTTTAATCCATGAGGTCTCAGGTTTGTCCCAAAAAACAGAATGAAAAACTAATTGAAGAAACTTTTAAATCTTTGATGAAATTGAGTTGTTTTCTAGTCAGCCTTGCTGCCCATAACCCCTGTGCCAAGAGCAAGCAAAATGCTATGAATGCAAGAACAGATTGCATCCAGGTGATCAGAGAGCCAGGAGCACATAATGAATACTTTGTCTGAGCCAAGTGAAAAACAAGGGAGAGTTTTAATGAAAAGTCACCTGCATGTGCTCCTCTCCTCTTCCCTTTGATGTCTGGATGATGTGTTGTCATATTAGAGGTGCAGGTCAAGACAGGCTCTTTTTCACAGGCTTCAGCAGAAAGCATCCAGGCCCCACTTCAGCTGTCCCTTTCCTATAGTAAGAAGTGTAACAGCTGAAGTAGCCTGGTGCTTCTGGGACTGTACCATGTCACAGACCATTGCATGGAATGGGCATTTAGGAGAAGCTCTGTATATTGACCCAGGAGAAATATAGAGCCACTGTCTAAGCATGCAGGGATGAAGTTAGGAAAGCCAAAAACCACCTGGATTTGAAACTGGTGAGGGAGGTAAGGGGTAACATGAAAGGCTTCTGCAGGTACTTCAGCAGCTAAAGAAAGTCTAGGGAAAATATGGGCCCACTGCTGAATGGGGCAGGGGACCTGGAGAGAATGAACACAGAAAAGGCCCAGGTGCTCAAGGCCTTCTTTATTGGTAAAACCTGCCTTCAGCAATCCCAGGTCCCTGAAACCAGTGGGAAAGTCCAGAGCAAGGAGTACATATCCTTGGTGGAGGAGGGTCAGGTTAGGGAACCCTTACACAAACTGGACATATACAAGTCCGTGGTGACTGATGGGATGCACTCACAACTGTTAAGGGAGTCGGCCAACGTAACTGAAAGGCCACTCTTGCTTATCTCAGAAAGGTCATGATAACTGGAGAGGTTTCTGTGGGCTGAGAGAAAGCAAATGCCACTCCTGTCTTCAGGAAGGGAAGGAAGGAAGATCTGGGGAAATACAGGCCAGTCAGCCTCACCTCGATGACTGTGCAAGTGATGGAGCAAATAATCCTGGAAACCACTTCTAGACATATGAAGGACAAGAAGGCGATTGTAAGTAGTCAGCATGGACTTATGAAGGGGAAATCTTGCCTGACCAACCTGACAGTCTTCTACAATGAGGAATTTAGTTTGGTGGATGAGGGGAGAACAGTGGATGTTGTTTACTTCGACTTTTACACTTTCTCCTATAACATCCTCTTAGAGAACCTGAGAAAGTACAGGCTGAGTAAGTGAACACTGCCTGAACTACCAGGTTCAAAGGGTTGTCCTCAGCAGTACAAAATGTAACTGAGCGCTGGTCGCTAGTGGGGGACCTCAGCAGTCAGTACTTGGGCTAATTCTGTTTAACATCTTCATTAATGACCTGAACGACTGGGCCTCAGCAAGCTTGCAGGTGGTACAAAACTGGGAGGAGTGGTTGATACATCACATAGTTGTGCCGCCATTCGGCGCACCTCAACAGACCAGAGAAATGAACAGAGGGCAACCTAATGAAATTCAACAAAGGAAAAGATGAGTCCTGCACCTGGAGAGGAAAAACTCTGTGCACCAATACAGGCTGGGGGCGAACCTTCTGGAAAGTAGTTGGCAGAAAAGGACCTGGGAATCCCGGTTAACAACAAGCTGAACGTGAGCCAGCAATGAGCCTTGTTGGCAAAGACAGCCAACAGCATCCTTGTCTGCATTAGAAAGAGCATTGCCAGTGGGTTGAGGGAGGTGATACTTCCCCTCTACTGAGCTCTGGAGTGCTGTGTCCAGTCCAGTACAAGAGACCCATGGACATATGGACTGTGTCCAGGAAAAGGCCATGAAGATGACTGGAATTGGAACACCTGACATACAAGAAGAGGCTGAGAGTGCCAGCTGGTCAACTGGGGGAAGAGAAGCCTCAGGGAAACTTATCAGTGTGCATAAATACTTGAAAGGAGGCAGTAAAGAACAGAAAGCCAGGCTTTTATCACTGGTATCCAGTGAAAGGATGAGAGGCAATGGGCACAAACTGAAATACAAGACATTCCAGTTAAATATAAGAAAAAGCTCTTTTTACTCTAAGGGTGATCAAGCATTGGAAGAGGTTGACCAAAGAGGCTATGGAGTCTTTTTCCTTGAAGGTATTAAAAGCTGACTGGACATGGTCCTGTATTGACTCTTGTTTGAGCAGGAGGGTTGGACTAGATGATCTCCAGAGGCATCTTCAGCCATTCTATGACTCTATGAAATAAGCTGTACAAATGACCCTTGACTGTTTCTGCTTCCCACTAAAATTGCTTAGCAGCTTTGCATCTTCCACTGTTAAAAGATAGAGATGAAAAGATTCTTTCTTGAAGTGGATGCAAGTTGTCTTGATCCCAGATGGGGTGTGTGTGGAGTTCATCAGGAACTTAAAGAGAGTTATCAATATTCAGTGTCAGTGGCTGAGAGCAAGTTTTGTTCATTTAGTCTTTCTGCTGCCTATTGTACTTCTTCAAATTCAGTGCCTTAGACTTTTTCAAAGAATAAAAGCTTTTCTTTTGTCTAAAATACAATGGGTTTTTTTAATATTTCAGGTACTATAATCTGGTGACCTACATAACAGAAGTACTTTGATTCTATTATTAGGGCAGGCTGCACATGAGAGTGCTAAGTAGGAGATTATCTTAATTTTAAAAGGTGTGTCAATTTTGTGCTTTGGTACAGTGGAGCACTCTCAGAGCAGATAGTTAGGACTTCTCACTATGACCTTTTGTCTAGATGCATAAACCAGTTCCAGCTTTAGAAGCATTAGACCTTATGAAGGCTTTCAATGCTATCATTTCAAAGGCAGAATGAAGTCTGGATGTAGTTTCCAGAAGTCCTTTTTTTTGGAGGAAAAAGTCTTACTGCAGGTGATGTTATACCAGGGTAATACCAATACAAGATAATACAGAAGATTTTGCATTTCATTAACTAGTTTCCCAGCTGCCTAGTCTCCACCAAAGGATTTCTGTTAAGTCAGTTGATAAATACCAGAATAATTCCAGAGCTTTAAAACACTGAGAAGACACACCTGGCAACAAAACTCTCAAATTTTAAAAGAGAGTTAAAATTATGAGCTGTTATTTTAAAATCTGCCTACTCCCACTTTAGTAATGCAGTTTTAGTGCCAAAGGAGAAGGATTAAAACATTAGATGTCTAAAAAAGACATGATTTAATAATCATACATAGAAGGAATAATGCACACATATTCCTTTACCTCACCCAGACTCAGATTCCCACGTTGGGTTTTGCTTTGACAAATAATCAACACATATTTAATGTAGCAATCTCTTTCTCCCTCTTTTTCCTAGTTAGTTCTGCCTAACCATATTCAGGGTGCAGAATTTTTCCATAGGCAAATCCAGCCATCTCCAGTATTTCATCAGGTTGGAGATGCTTGGCTTCTACTGAGGCTAGCTGCAGTTTTCTATATTATCTTAGAGAAACAGCAGAACAAGTCCAGTTGAAAATAATTACCAGCATGGAAGACAGGAGTTTAAATTTTGATACTGTTCATCTTCCACGCAGCAAAGTTTCAGAGGTGAGTGGTCTGTGGAGAAAACACTTTAAGGATGGTCTAGTAATTAACAGAAACATTACATAAACCCTTGTTTTTCATGACAGATTAAAGGTGTTCCCTTATAATGCAATTCTGGAGAAAAATAACTAGAATCCCTGTTCAGTTCTCATTTAACAGATCACCAAGACATGACCAGAGAGGTTTCAGAGGTTAAAAAGATTTGCAAAATATTCTGTTTAAAAGCAGGAGAAGAAATCACGTGAATCACACTTACTGGGAGATGGTTGCAGGAAAGAACAAAATTTAATCTAAACCCAAAATTTCTCTGGTTTGGCAGGACTGACTTGCCATTATGGAACTGGCTTGGACACAGTATCTTTCCCTGAGGTCTGTTTTTGGAGGGTCAGGATGCTCTGTCAGGTGAGATTCCCACTCACGAGGCCACCACGTAGCAGGAAAGTACGGGTGAGGTGCTTGTGTTGGCAGTCTCTTAGAAACCAAAACGAAGATCCTAACTACATGAGTGTCCGTCCCATCCCTCAGATAGCTGTGTGGGGAACTGATACAAACTGCCAGAAGGGAGAACTCAGAAAAACTGAATATAGCCAGAGCTTTGCTTTTAAAGACAGGAAGAAAAAAA
>VYZV01044229.1:70691-101697 GCA_013401275.1 Pandion haliaetus | reverse complement strand
GTCCCACCAGGATCAATGTTGCGTATTCAAACCCCTACAAAAATGAAAACGTAAAATAGGGTAAGCCACCACCTTTTCTTCTCACTGTTGTGCTACCAACTTGGTAATATACTTAGTTTCCTCCTCCCAAATATGTCCCAAAGCTGTATAGATTCCAGATTTAGTTCATCTCATTCTTGTTTGCAAATATTCCCATAACAGCAGATCAGCGCATCTGACTCTTCAAAATAATCCACTTGGAAAGGTATTTTTCCCTAATGCTTCTGAGGTCACCCCTAGCACTCCATCATAATCACAGCATCATGGGGGTGGCTCTGCTTTCTGCTCTGCATTTTCCTCCTGCTACTGCAGAGTGGGAGGATGTGGCCACCTCTGTGGCTTTGCGATTTTGTGCTTCTTCAATTTATGGCTGCCCTGAGGTTGCTCAGCATGGCAGGGTCATCCAGACCTTCCACAGGAGCAGCAGATGCAGTCTGCTTTCCAAATGAAGGTTTTGAAATAGCTGTATATGGGCAAAAGCACACGTTAAGGCCCCATATAAGGCAGAGGTGCTGGATTGAAGGTTTCATGACAGGAGTAGTACTGTCTTCCCCACATGGAGCTGTCCCACAAGACACTGAATGCTCAAGAACAAATAATTTCGGGTACTTCCTGAGCAGGGGTCCCCAGCTTCCTTGACATTGCACACTGCAGACACAGCCTGTCATCCTACCTCATCCCCCAGCAGGGAGCTGCCTGTTGCACCCTGAGTCCTCCAGCCTTGGCAGCATTCTCCACCACTGAAGTCAATAAAATTGCAGGCTTTCATCACCTCCAGGGGGACAGTCATATACAGGAGTCAGTTGAGAATGTGGCACATTTCACACACATCCTACGTGCTGCTCAACGTCGCCAATCCTCAGGGAAGCGAACTGGCAGCATGTGTCGACCATATCTCTGCAAACAGAGAGACAGCTGCAATTTGCAAATGGTACAAAAGAGTTTTACAAGTAGCTGCATTTTAAACATATCTAGCCTGAGTTTACTGGCATCTGTCAACTAAGAAGGATATGGTATGCAAGCACACCCTGGACCCTAGAGTAGGAAGATTTCCACTTGAATTTTTTAAAAATTTAGCTCTTTCTAAACACTATCAATAATAACAAGAATTCCCGAACTACTGTACTGATTTGCATAGACAAAAAAAAAAAAAAAATTGCTGCAAAAGCATTTTGCAGCTACTGAAAACTCCAGAATAAATTGTTTGGCAAGATGTGAGACCATCAGTGCATTCAAAGAAATGGACTCTGCAATTATCACTCATTAACCACCACCTAACAGTTGGGAACCAGTTGGAAAGGGTTTAGTGTGAATGTAAATGAGGAGGGAGGGATATGGGGGAATGAGATTGTGTGGCATATATGTTTTGTTTTGGCTTCTTTCCAGATATATTTCAGTTTACATAAATGTTTGAAGGTTGGATCAGACAGGATTTGCAGCACAATAGTATTAGGAATGCCTTTGCAAAAACTGATATGTTCTAAATTAGCCTCCGAGGAGAGGGAGGACAAATGAAGCTTTCTCAACATGTACATTTGAGCACCACTCAGTGTTTAATTATTTACAGACCAGAGTGATTGACTTCCTTGCCAGTTTCTCCTCTTTTTCTTGGTCTCCCCTCCCACTCTGTGATTTGATTAGAAAGGGAACTGTGTTTTTTTTAGATGACTGACACTATCTAAAGTTCCTTGCAGAAGGAAAGATGCTTGCCAAATGACAGAGGAAGGCAGTGCACATGGGATGTCACGTTACAAGCGGCCTCTCACTGACCTCCTGATCTGGCCGCAGAGGGTTAAAGCTGCCTTTTGGAGCTTGGGCTCACATGCCTCACCCAGCAAGTGTGCATTGAAGGGCAGGAGGACCCACCCTGAGCTCAGGCTGCTTCCTACAGGAGCTGGCTGGAGGCTCTCCCAGGCAGTGCCGGGTGAAGGCAGAGGCCAGTGAGACTGCCTGGCACCGCAGAGGCTTTTGCTGAACTTTCAAGTACCTAATTTTCCAAGTGGGCAAGGAGGTTTTTGAGGAAGGGCACTTCAAGGTAGCAGAAGGTAGAGCAAGATACTCGGAGCAGAGTGCTGCAAAGGCGAGACCTGCAATGAGAGAGTCTTGCAAAAGAGAAATACCCATTTTTATCTTATTTTCTGTTATGTAACTCTGGACCAGCTCTGCAGAAATGAATAGATATATTCTGGATTTAGACAGGAGTAAAAGAGATAACAATCTGACCCTGGTGCTTAAAAAGCTTTTTCTGAGAGTTCTTCAAGTCAATTTCCTTCAGCTCTATACAGCCAGGATAAAATAGATGTTCAGATACATCCTGTTGAATATAAAACACATTTTTATTTAAAGCATCTTTTAAATTAGAGCATGTTCATTAAATAAAAGAAAGGCGAAATGTAAGAGCCCATTGCGGGGTAAAGCAGGAAAGGGCTTCACAATGAGATTTGATTGTTTACATTCAATTAAAGGAAAAGTCTGATTTGGAGTGCTCAGATTTAATCTTGGTGCAGATTAAAATGGTGCTATTGTGTTCTGCTGGGCTGTTTGGAAAGGTGAACTGAGGCTTTCCTAGGACTGTACCATTGCAGTATATACATGAGATTTACATGTAATCACATCAGATAGTCACACAAATTGCAAAGTTGAGGTTCTCTGGCATAAGCCAAGTTACCATTGTCTTTCAGGTTTTGAATTTCTATCTGCTGTTGTGAATTACCTCTGAACTCTTGGTGGCTTTGCCTGGTTATTTCCTGATATTTCTTGCTTCTCCCACTGGGCTGCAAAAGTCAGTTGTACTGTACCACGGATGTGGTTTCATTTGGGGGGCGGGAATCTGCAACAGACTATTGCCAGCACACTTGCCATCTCTTCTGTGCAGTGCAATTAGGCAATGCTTGCAACGTTTAGCAGAAATAGACTTCACAGTGAGAGCAGTAGTGCCTCACCCTTAAGGACGACCATAGACACGCTGACATAGTGCAACAGATGTCAACTCAAAGAGAACAACTCAGAATTTGATTCCTAACAAAACAGAAATATCCTCAGTTACTGCATTTTGTGCATATATATGACACAAGGCAAGGCATTGGAACATGAGAGGGAGAGAGCTGTATCATTTAGCAACCCACTAAACCTAGCAGACGCTTGGGGAAGAGGCAGCTTGTGAACACACAAGTGCTGGACAGCAGATCAGTGTTTCTGATGAACTGTTTACACTGTGGAGTTTGTTAGGAGAAAGACACATTAAGCTAGGGCGGTAAGTTGTGATCCTTTGCACTGATGGAACTGATGTCTGGGTTTCTGAGATGAAAGCGATGAGCTGGGTGTTTCTAAGTTGGGCCCCTGGCTCAGATTGCCTTTTTCTGCTACTTGGAGCAAGAGTTTTAGGACTCTTATGACTTAGTTTCTCTCTTTGCATCACGAGGGTCTCAGCTTCCAGCACCTTGTGATGGAATGCTTTGAAAATGAAAGCAAAGTTATTGGCAAAGCAGGTAGCAAATAAATGGTGTAGCATCACATCTGTGCTTCATGGGAGACTAAATGCAGAAGACTGTGAGGCAGTCAGACACTGTGGCAGAGGGGACAACACCTGTGGGGACAGACAGACAAGTAACACCTTAAGAAGTGATCTCCTTGCACATGTGTGACCAGCCAGTGCTCCAATGACCAGAAACTGTGCTTCAACAGATTATGGAAAGATGAATTTATACACCCAAGACTTGGATTTTCATACACAAAGCATGTAACCTATATGTGGCTGCATCCTCCTGGCTGGCACTGATGCCAGACAGGTGAAGCCTCTATGTTCACACCAGCCAAAGTTCAGTTTCTTTCTCAGCAGTGCAGGAAGATCAGAGCAGTACTCTGATCATCTTTTGGGTTTTAAGGCTTTTTGATNTTTTTTTTTTTTTTTTTAGCATGGAGCACAGCAACTGCTGATTCTTTAAGTGCTGTTACAGCTCAGACCAGAACACGCAATGAAAAACAGTTGCTTCAGAGAGGACTAGGGCTGTCCTTGGAGATCAGGACATGATGCTCAAGTGCAATTCAAAATGAGCAGATTTCGTGCTGGTGTAAATACATTTATGCATTCAGCAATTGAGAAAGCAGTGAGTGGCAGGGTTATGCTGAATGCTCAACCCAAAGTGGACTTAAGACGTAACATCTGAAAAACACACCAGTCTGAACTAATTTTACATGTATGGGGGAAGTCTACACCTGGGACCAAAGAGGGATCTAATCTAAGCATCTGAAGCTTGCAGTTCAAGTCAGCATGCATCTAGTACTCTAGTAGCATTTGTTGTTTCTTTCATTTACGTCAGCACTGGGATGGTGTGTGGGTCAGGTCTGCACAGCACCCGTGGCTTCCCTTGCACTTTGCATCCCATCAGGAGAGGTCACATCAAGTGAGATCTCACAAGGACAACAGAAGCACCAAGTGCCCAGGCTTGATTGCATCCAGGAGCAAGGCAGATGCAGGCCAAGAGGAATTCTTCCGAGTGCCTGCCAGCAGCTCAGGACAACAATAAAACCACTGAAGCAGGGAGGGAGGAGCCTCACAGCTGCCGGGCTGACTCAGTCCATAATAAGTATTCCCTGCACTTTTTATAAGCTTGTCTGATCTTCAGCCCAGCTTCGAGAAGTTCCTAACACGTGTTTTATCCCAGCTATCCGCTTCTGCTGTGTTTTGGTTCTCTTTTCATCTGTGTTGTGAATATATAAACACATCTCTGAGGCAGTTTCACATCAAGTGAAACCTGAGAGAAAATACATATTAAGCTTAATTATTTGTAAAAAGGCTTTTAGCCAGACTCCCTTTGACACCCACTACACATTGAGTAGGAGGGAGGCTCCTTGCCTGTAGCTGAAATTGGCAGCTGATCCTCCACATGGCCTAAGATGCAGCAGCAAAAGTATGACCTCAGTTAGTCAAGGGAATCTGGAAGGGAAGCAGAATTTCTTCTAGTTAGTCCTAGATGGACAAATTTTTAATTCCCTTTACTAACAAGGACTGATCCCTACAATATCTCCATAGCATCTATGAATTCTCATCTGCTTCTGACTTTCCCAGCTGTGTCAATGTGGGAAATTCCTGGGGAAAGTCCCTCCTTGTGCTTTGAACAGTCCCAGGTTGTGGACAATGGGCTTGCAAAAAATAAAAACATGGCCAACTTTCCCTTTCATGCAGATTTAATTTTTTTTCATACTCTCTCCCTTAGGATCACCCCTCGTGGGATTTAAGGAAGAAAAACTTTCAACATATATTTAATTTCAGTCACAGGCTTCGGGTTCATTGACTTCTGTAGGATATAAGCATGCACAGAGATGCATCTGGTGCAGACAAATGCTCAAGGCAGAACAGAGTAGGTCTATTGTGGGTGTGATCAGTTGTGTCAAATCCTACTATCTTTTACTGAAATAGAGCCTCAATTTGGGGTATTTTTTACCTTGCCTTCCTCTTTTAATTTTGTTCTAAAGGGCACAGTATAGATATATTTTACTCACATGCTTTGTTATATCCAACTATTTGCTGCTGCTAGCCACATTCCTCCCTTCCCATTGAGAGATAACACCCACTTCCATACTCTTCCTACATCTGGAAACCCCCACAGATGTTTGCTGTGCAAAACCACCCTCTGTTCCAGCAGCAGAATGCCTGTAGCTACATTGAGAAACATAAATTAAAATAACCTAGGAAGGCCAACACACATGGAGAGCACTGCAGAAGCAGGGAAATAATCCTCTGCAGAGATGTGAATGCTTTCATTATGATGCAACAGATTCTGAGGCCAATTTATTATCCTGAGTACTCAAAGGACAACATTTTTCAGTCACAGTGACTTAAAAACCAACCCAAAACAGCAAATAAATATGTTCCAGGTTGCTCAAGGGTGCACCTAAAGTCTCAGAAAAGCCAGCCAGAGCTGTGGCTTCTCAGTATATCCAAACTTCAAGGTCTACCTAAAGATTTCAAAATACAAATACAGGCACCTAACAGTAGGCAAGGAAAACTGTACAGCAGTTATCAGGCCAGTGTAGTCGTGGTGAATTATTTGATACAGATCTGAACCAGAAGCCCCTGTCAATCCCCACACTTCCTTTCGCACTGGAGAGCCTCCATCCCCTTCCTTTGCAGTGCTGCATTGGGTCGAGGCTGGAGTGGCTCTTGCCTCCTGAATTGGGTTTGGTGTGACCAAGACAGCAGAAGTCTCAGGAGAGCAGGACAACCCACCATCTTCTCACTTGTTGGACCTGAACTCTCACCTGGATTTCTCTGAGATTTTGGTACCAACAAAACTGAATCTAAGCCTTGAAAATATTCTGAGTGCAGAGTCCTGAGCCAGATGTAGGATCTTAACACGATCTCCAGACAACAATCAACTGGAAATGAAAAATGGCTGAAACTGCTCACTTACAATATGTATCACAGGAATGCTGCAATTATGAACTCCGGTCACTGGACTGCTTAATCAAACACCCTATAAAGGGGCCTTTCACTTTGAAGATAAACACAAGATTGCACATGTTCAGACATAGCTGCACATAATGAAAAACGGTCACAGAAACCAAAATTGTGTTACCCACTTTCTTAAAAATTCTGCGTTTTTATACTCTGTTGTTCAATTTTTTACCTAATTTGTAAAATGAGGATAGTGTTTATCTCTACCTTATAATTGTAATTTTATAACTGAAGTCCTTTGAGTTGCTTGGCAAGAAGGTGGGATAACATAAAATTATGCTTTGCACATCTAAACTCTGACAGGCTATGCAAGCAAATGGCAAAACCAGGAGAAACTTGCACGGTTTAGAACCTCTGCTTCACAGGTAAAGACAGTAAGTACAGGGATATTTGTGCACAACTCCAATTAATATATGCAACTTACAAAATTAACTATAGAAATGCAAAGATCTGTCCTTTTAGTGAGTCATGTCTGAGTATTTTTACATGCAGTGTGATTTCTGTCACAAAACCTAGTCATAATAAACCTTCAATACTGCTGCGTACCACCTCAAAAGAGCTACTCAAAGCAGGCACACAAAGAAAGCAGATTTATTTATTCTGTGCATCATTTCATCTGTTCAGTGTTTTATAAAATGAAACTTTTCTGTTAAAAGAAGAGCAAGACAACATTATTGTATATTACTCTTACAATTTACATTGCAGTATGATCAGTTTACTTTAAAATAAAGTGTGTGAAACTGTACAAAAACATAGTTTATTTATCTCTATGATGCTACAGCCATAGTTAAGGTCTCAGAAGTTTAAGCACTGAGGTATCGTAATCATCTGTAATATCATGGCACTCTATTGGGCTATTATACTCTACGAAAAGACATAAAAATACACCATAATTTCACTGTCAACATATCTGCTTTGAAATCAGTCCCTGCTCTGGAAAGCAATTTAAAATAAAGTGCAAGAGGGGAAGGAGTATTTTATCTATTTTATCTTCCATTTTGCAAGCGGGAATGGGGAGATTTGGCTCTTAATCCAGAGCTCATTGACTCAATGACAACCCTTTCCAGTGACTTGTTGCAGGTCATCCAAGGACCTTTTCACAGCATTTATCAAAAGTCCATCCTTGCTGCAGGGAAAAGAGCTTGAAAGGAAAGGAGAAGAAAGACACACTTGACATGCTACATCTTCTGCAAACTCCAGAACATCTCATGCTCATGAAAGCTAGGGGTAAGTTTTATATTGCACTAAGTTTGTGAAAAGCTGTCAGGGTTCAAGTCAAGGCTTGTATGTAAAAACCCTTGTTTCTCTTAATGGTGTAGCCTCTCCCATTATCAGATGAACAAACAGATTATGATGTTTGAGGCAGGATCCGCACAAAAGGGTTTTGGATTTAACGGCTTCTCTTCTGGTCATGTCTGATCATGTCTTTCAAGTACATACATTGCAGTATCGCATCTCAGGCAGACACATGCAGAAGATGTAATTTAGCCTTTCTCACATGGAAGGACTCTGGGCCAAGAAAATGCATAGAAGTTTGTTGCTTATATTTTTCTTCTTTTTCTTTAGAAGAGATTCTTCTTTTTCTCCAAGAAGAGATTCTTTATTTTCAGAATAATTGAGCCTGCCTTCTAGATCACCAAAATTGTGTTTTAGAAGGTTAATAAATAACACAACCTGATTCAACCTGAATCCAATGTTCAAAGAAAGAATTACTCTGAAGTGAGAAAAGTGAAAAAAAACCTAAGTCTTTATGTCTGGACAGCTGAGACTTGATGGTCCTCTTATGAAAAACCATTAATTTCAACAAATTTCACAGATTTCTTTATTGCTCACATAAAGTTATTAAATGATCAAGTGCTAGGTTACAGAATATCTAAAAACAAACTATTATTAAAACAGCTGGCAACTTTCCATTGCACTCTGAGTGCATGGCCTTCTTTTATTGTGTGATCAGCTTTGCAAGCCTAAGTAACATACAGCAATTTGTTCAAGGAGTAGCTATATCTCTTACTAAAATAATATTGACCAAAATATAAATAAATTTCACAACACCTAAGGGGGACCAGATCAAAACAAGCATTGAGGAATTACACCTCAAAATTATAAGAAAACTAGTAAAAAAAAACTTCATATCAAGGCTTGTGGAATTAAATCTTTAACCCTTGGCTAGTAGATTTCTTATTTCTCCTGCACCTACATCACCTACACCTACATCTCAATTTTAAAGATTGAGAGTTACTGCAAAAAACAGGCACTGCAATAAGAGCAGGTGTAATAAATTAGCAACTCAGTGAAAAACAGATCATTAAGACTAGCTAGTATTCATCCAAGAATATTGAAAGAGTGTAGAAATAAAGTGATTTGTCTGGTAATAAAAAAAAGTCATTTCAGTTACAATTCATAGATGTAAATATTTTAAAACCAGAGACCTCTGTGATGAGATAGTCTGATCCTTGAAAAGTACTAATTAAAGATTTTTGTGAAATGTTTGCTATGTCACATTTGTATAATTTGAGAGAGACATACTGTAGTAGTAGTCAGCGTTCAAATGTATTTTAAATAACGTACTAGCAATTAGACTTAAAAACTACAAATATGAGAATGACACTAAAGAAATTGCTGTTATTCTAGTCTTTCTGTCACAATAAAGGAAAGGCATGCAAAATACCATAATAAAGAAAAGTGGCACTGGAAATAATGAAAAACTTAGTTCAAGTGTAGAGATATACATGCAAAACAAGGTATTTGTTTACACAGTAGAAGTTGCCACCACATGATATCCCAGAAGTCAAAAGCTTAAAGGATTCAGAAGCATTAAAGGCACTCCTCTGGATAGTGAGAATACCCTCAATTCCATCGTAGATCATAAAACTTACTGAGTAAATACATTAGCAGTGTAAGCATTTATACTTTGAGTCAAAAGGGAATGAGGAAACACTTGGAATGGAAATATACCTGTGGCAGATTGTTAGATAATTTTCTTCTATTGCATTTCTTGTACATTCTTCTGATTTCTCTGCTGTCAATCTCTACTAGGTCTGGATCAAATGCATAGCTGGGGTCCAAGGCAATAATTGTTATGGTCCTAATTGAGAACTAAGCCTTCCATTGATTTCAAATTTGAGGATCTAGCAGTGAAAAAAGATGTAGAAATTTATAAATGCAAAATATTTATGATGCATATGAACAGCTTCGTGAATTTAACCTCTGCAGACATGATGCAACCAAGATACTCTTTGGGGTTTCAGTCTTGAGCTGAAACCTCTCTGAAATTCACATATTCTCAAATTACTCTTGGTTTATTTATCCCTTATTTGGTCATGTTGTTTTTTGCATCTTGATATAGAGTCATAGATCAGTTATTTACTTTTCAATAAAAGCAGGGGGATTAGTTTGGATCTAAACATTGCTTTGTAGACTAGTATTTCTTAGTGGCACAAACCCCCAGAATTGACTATAACAGTCATTTTTCAACTGGAAGCCTGTCTGTAGTCAGCGGTTTGCTGGCTGCTTGAAGGTGTGTGAGAAAAGGGATAGGAAAGGCAAATTCACCTAACTGTTCAACAGCAATTGTCTACGTGACAATTGTAATGGGGTTCAGGCCTGCATCAGAAAAAATTGAGGTTCCCCACCCCAAGGAAGGTGATAGCCACTGCTCTAGAAACACCAGGGTAGCAAAACTAAAACCAAATAAAACTCATTTCACTGTAGCAGAAAGTCAAGCAGTAAACATGTAGAGGTGGAAATGTGTTTTAATGTAATTTATGCTTTCTCAGAAACCACTTATTTAAGGTAATTTCACTTTTAGCAGTCAGTACCCACAAACTCAAAGTTTTAGCGTGTTGGTGTTTATGGACCTTACTCAGCCTCAGTGATTCTGATAGTCTTGATTACACTCGAGAAAAGTGAACTAATAAGAGCTCAACAATTGGCTTCTACTGTGGCAAAGCCAAATTCAAAAGGTTAGTCTTTCATAAATTAATTTAGGGTAGATCTGTTTTCATCCCCTCTTTGTGCTAGTTAGGAAAGGTGTGGGCAGTTGAGGCTGGATGTGAGACTGGCTGCTCATTTGCATCTTACCAAGCCCATTGACAAGCCCTGGGCTCACCCAAGGCCAGAAGGCCAGTGTCCTGCAGAATCAAGCCATCCCTGTCCTGCTGCCTCTGATCTGAGTCCAATCCAAACCACTGTCATACCAGTGGAGTTTCACATGTTGTTAAGGCAAGACCCACATATCTGGGCTATGCCAAACTTCAAAGGTAAGAGAGAGTAACTTTTCATCATTAATCAAGAAGATCCACAAGATTACACAAGGCTTACTGTCAGCAGCCAGCGTTGTGATTTAAAACATAACATACTCTCTGCACAATTTCTGTGCCTTAAGGAGACCACAGAGAAGCTCTCGAGCCACCCACCACTCTAACTCCTGTGGCATGCACTAAATTAGTTAACTTTAGAAATCCCAGCTCACCACACCACTTCACCTCAGAGGCTCCACACCCAAAAGACTCCCAGGCTCCACAATCATCATAAATACTTGTAATGAGGAGCTTTAGCTGTATCTTTTGTTTACACAAACTTACTGCTTCAGTGTCAGAGCTTGCTCCTGCTTCCATTCAAATCAATGGGAGTTTTGCCATTCTCTCTAATGAAAGTAGCCTCTAGCACCGTGTTACATTTGATGATGATGGATCACTATTCCTTCCTTGCAAGAACAATAGTTTAGCAACCATGCCAACAAAGACGCATGTGCTTAGCTGTAAGCACCTGAATAGTCTTACTGGTTCCAGTGGAATTACATAAATTCTTGAAGTTAAATGCTCTTTTTGTTTGTTTTAATCTAGCCAACCCCTGGGATCCTCATCTGTCAAGTAAACATGTCTTGCATTAGAATACATACAAACTTGGTATAATCCAGATACTATCAGCAACCATATGGTTGATCTGGCCTAATACTACAAGTCCTGTAACTGATTATGTGAAAAATAAACATGCAAACATATTTGGTGAGTTTGCAGTACACCTAGGTTTATGTTTTCAGGCTTTTACAGTAGAAAAAAATAAAGCCAGTGGTGTTTATATGGAATATAATTCTGGATGGAAGTGAAATGTATTGGGTCATCTACCAAATATAGGAAACATATGTTATTCAACACGGTGATTCACAGAATGAGTAATGTTGTCTAGAGAGTATATACTCCCCTATGAACAGACATAACTCTCAATAATGCTAATAATCCCATAAATCCCAAAGGGCCTCATCTAGCTGAAAGTATCTGCAGCCTTGTGAACTGTGCAGACTGCTCAGGGCTACAGATGTCAGCTCCTCCTCAACAGGCCAGCCCAGCCCAGCCTTCTCTACTCCTACTTGCCCTGCGAGAGCAGTGGTTCAGTGGCAAGCAGTTGCAGAGCTGCCCAAGAGCAGAGCCTGTACTGAAGCTTTCCTCACATGACTGAGGAGGCTTGATATCACAGGTTCCTGTACTCTGACTTCATAATTCTCCTTGAGGCTGTGACAGCAATGGGGACACTGACTACAAAGCCAGTCTGAAGATGATCTGTCTGCTTAAGAATTCTGATCTGCTTGGTGTGGAGAGCTTCCATCTCCTTGCCGTATTTGAGGAGGAGGCATATGTTTGTCATTGCCATTGTGGATGATGTTGGATAACAAGGAGTGACATTCTGGGACTATACCAGCCTCTTCAAACTTTGCTGGAGCTTTATTTTTGACTGAAGCTTCTCCCTGAGGAAAGCAGAATTATATGTATATACCAGGGAGCACGAAACTTCAGCAGGTCACTGATGGACCTACCTGGAACTGGGCTGGGTGCTTGGGAGAGGGACAACTTGTGGTACATGCCATAAGGTGGGCAATGACTTCTAGAAAGGGGAATATTTTCCCTTTGAAATACAGAATAACTACAGCCCCTATTCTGGAGCAGTAGAAGACTACAAGCCAGTGTGCAGCCACAGCTGATAGGTAGGAATCAAGGAAATCCTAAAGTGTTGAGCTCTGCACTCTCCCTGAGCTATAGGATACACTGATGTCATTTTCTTCTGGGCCAGAAGTGCTCAGAAATTATAGCACTCCTGTAAAAAACAGAAAACGGAGTTGGTGTGATCTGATTTTAGCCTCATTTCCCTGCAAAAGGAGGCATGTGTTCATACCACTCCCATATACACACTTCTCTGGAGCTGCCTCTCAGCCTGATCTCAGTAACCTTTGAACCAATCTTGACAAAACAGTGAATGTATCCAAAAAGCCCTGCAAGTTCTGTGAAATTAGGTCTACAGGTAGAGAGGGGAAAGGCTTATTAGTGCCTCAATGGTGAGCTTTTATGAGATACCTGGAAAGCTACATGGGTGACACACGCTCACTGCATCCATACTGCTAAAAGAGGTCCATGAAGGGAGCTTAGCCTCTGGATACCTGCTCATCCACAGCTTGTTTCTTTGTTCACCCCTTAACTTTGCTTTACATGGCCACAATCAGTTTCTCCAATACAATGCCCAGCCTTGACTTGGGAAATAGTTTGGCCAGGGGCTGTTCCCAGGAGGTGACATTAATGATCTCTTCTCACTGGACTTGGTTCCTCCCAGCCTATGAGTCCTTCAACACTATCCCAAAGGCATTGAACCATCCCTGTCTATATGCTCTACCCTAGGGCATGGAACACATATCCTCAGTTTTATACTGTAAAAACCTCATTTATGTGAGCTGCAACAAAGTCTGACTTTTCAAACACTTTAAAAAAAACCCACAACACACTAAGATCAAGAATTGTTTCTTAGGGACCCCATGCTGTGCTGGCATGACAATTCTGCTCCAGAAGCAGCCAGTGGTGTAGAGTGAGTCATTCTGCTTTACTTGTCCTCAGAACCAGGAATTGATCACTGGTTCCCTTTATTCAGCAGTATAGACCTATAAACAAAAAGCCAGCCCCCATCAGCTTTGTTGCTCATGGGAGTCATTGGTTTGGTTTGGTCTTTCAGAAGACCTTTGCGTTATCCCAAGGAAGTCACTTTACTGGTGAAGAAACTTCTTGCCAATCTTGGACTCTCAGCATTGTTAGCAGCAGATGGCAATTTTCAAGGTTTACTGTCTGTGGAAAGAGCTAGAATCTTCATCCTGAATGCTGAAATTAAGTCAATGCCAAAGGAATCCCTCTGAACCCAGGAAGATGTGCCAGGACCTGTTGCACGCCTTTCAGCTCAACCTCTCATTCAGAGTTAGCATCCAGTATCCCGAGGAGTCCCTGCCTCGCACACGGTACAAATCATTTGATCAAATAAATGCAATGTTGGGCAATAATTGGACTGTTAATTGAAACTCTTTCCTTGCCATGGCATCCCCAACACCTAGAGCCTGTTGAGAGACATATGGAGCCTGTGACACGCTGCTGCTCAGAAGCCTCCACTGAACTGGTGATGCAGCTGCAGTGCCCTGGTGGGGATAACTGGCCAGCTCTGAGGACAGCTTTCATTCTGTGTGTTTTGGGGAGCAAAAATGCCTGGGAAAGTGGGTTCTGATGTTTGTTTTAACTTTCCAAGGAGTTAAAAGAGCCATTCCAGCATTAGCGAGAATGTTGATTATAAACCTACAATTTTCTGTAATTGGACCTCATTAATAAATTCCTCCAGTGTTCCCAAAGGCAGGAGAGGTAAAACAAGAGCCACAGGGATCAGAGCAATAGGGAACTGTGAGGATTCCCGACAGTGTTGTTAATTCCATTTAATCAGCTCAGAGAAGCTCTGTATTCAAAAGAAAATAACCATGACTCACAAAATACCCCTGCCAGCAGGGAATGGGATTCTATCCATTTATAGTAATATTTTCCCCAATTTTTGTCCTGTCTTTCATTCTGGTTTTGAGCAGGGAAAACAACCATCCCTCAGGGCACCCTGAGGACCCTCCATGTTTCTGGGCCTCAGTGCAAGCTGGAAGAGCTGTGCTCCCAGGGAAAGTCCAGCACGGGCCCCTAGGGGCTTCCGGGAGACCCATTCTGCAATGTGAATGTGCCAGAGGGTTTTTCCATCAGACCCAGCCTGAAAAAAGTTTGAAGCGGTCTCAGAGGCATAGTGAGGCAGATTCAAGATTTATTGCTGTTTAAAGAGGATGCAGATAGTAGTAAATTTCCAGAGAAAGAGCAAGTCCCGTTCCATGCCCTAAACTGCTTGCCATGAGAGGTAGACAAGTCAAACAAAGACAAGATGAATCACAGGGGTAATAATTCAGGTAATGAGAAAAGTAGTGATTATGGAGCATGAGAAGACAGGAGGGTTTGCCAGGAGAAGCTTTCTGAAGGGGCATGAAGGAGCACCTGAAGGGGCAGATTCCCCAGCGCTATGTGGAGAACCTTAAGTGCTGGACTTCAAAAACAAGAAACGCAGAATGAGGGTTGAGAAAGGGAGTAGCAAGCTTTTGAGGAAAAAAGTAGGGAAGAAAAGATTTGGTGGGAGAAGGTTTGCACAGGACTTGGAAGATGCTTGAAAATTGGAGATCATGAGTCTGCAAGTAGCTGAAAAGCAAGGGAGGTTTGTGAAGCCATCAGAGCCACTGCTCAGGCTGCTTGTAACCTTGTATCTGCACTCCTCCTTCCCCCTCCTTCTCAAAATGGAAGACAGAGTGTGAAGGTACTGGGTACTGCTGTATCATGTATGACCTGAAGTGGTGCCTGAATATGCCTGAATACAGCCTGATAACTGGGCATGTTTAGCTAACCGAGGATCCCATGCAGAGGTGGCTGCACATCTGCAAGGGAAGCTCCTTGGTCCCCTTAGCACTTCTGTGTGTGATTCATGTAGTAAACACATCGCAAGGAGTCATTAAGGCAGCCTGCAAGGGGGAAAATCCTTGCTCAAAACACACTATCTCTTCTGCAGCCAGCATGACTAAGGAAAATGAGCACTGCTATGGGCAACAGGTTTTTTCTTTAGAGACACCACTTGAGGTTTTCCAGCATAAAAATCTTCCTTGAAACCTGTAGTTTTGATGTCCTGACAAGAAGGAGGAGGGGAAACAGATGTTGCAAATGAAAACAGCTCCAATCACTGACCCCTATTTCTTTCTCTTTCCCACTTGCAGGCTTGCTCCCTTACTTGATATTTGGGAATCCTCTAGTCTCAGCATCTATTTACTTTATTTTATTTTATGAGTGTCCTTGAATGTAATGGAAGAGTAAACATTTTGGTTTTCACAGCCCTGTGGCTTTTCATGGGAGCTTAGCTGCATCTACTGTGTTTACAAAACAGAGCTGCGTCATTGCGTTTGTTAATTTGACGATTCTTGGACTATCCATATTTTTGGCTGCCAAGCTCTCATTTAAATGTAGAGTTTGTTATGTTTTCATAGGCCCCAAGAGGAATTTCTTGATCAAAGTTTTAGAGTCAAACAGGACCAGCCAGTTTCGTAGCTCACAGAATTATCAAGTTGTCAATGGTTGTAGGCTGCTGGTGGGAACTCTGTCACAGCAAGGAGCCAGCCCTGCATGTCCTCTCCTGAAACCACACCAGCCTCATGGGGGTTGCACTCCGGCAGGGGAAATGCCAGCATGCTGAAGCCCTTACCCTTTGCACAGGTGTGTCTGCTGGGATCAGGAGAAGAGCCATGACTGTTGTTGCGGTGGAAGTCCCTCTTCCCAATCTTCATCATGAGAGGCAGAATCTTGGAGGAGGAGTGATGACAATACAGACCTAACTCTCCAAAAACCTGGAAGTGGTGAATTAAGATAACACAAATTTCAACTTTGGGTAAGCAGGAAATATGAAGGTAGGACAAATAGCACCTCGTAGTTGTGGGGAACGAGGGGATGGCTGCACTGGCATGGGGAGGAAGACATGCTGGTCTGTGGCGAGTGGAGAGTAGGTGGACCATGGATATGGCTAGGAAAACTTGGCTGGAGACACAGGAGGAGTGTATTTGGCTTAGTGCACAGCTCAGCCAAGGAAAACAAAGGAGTGTTTCCCTCCAACTGCCATTTATACATATATAAGCAAAAGCAAGCAAGCAGTCTTGTATGTACTGTGGCTTCTAGAAAGTTAATGGCTTACAGAGGATTTAGGATGAAAATTACGGTGGTGAATAGATGTTGCAAGATGCAGTGGGGGCAGGACTGATGAGAAGGAGAGATCTGTGTCTTACCATTGTGTGAGAGATACTGTGACCATCAATAATGTAGCTGTCAAGGTTTTTTTGTTAAAAACCCTACTTATGGCTTCTGCTCTGTCAGTGGCTGTGCCCTGTAAATATAATTTGTTTCAGTCCTGTGAAGTAGAAAGCAAAACTGGAAGATCTCTGCATAATTTCAGCAGGTCCTTTACCTACAACTAGACACAAAAACATGCCACCTGCACAACCTGGGAGTAATGACAGCTGCCTAAATACATATTAAGGAGAAAACTGTTTCTTCTTTTAACCTCTGAGAAATTTACTGGGAAATACATGCATTAATCCAGTGCCAAGACTGCGCACTTCAGAGTGCTGAGCTCAGCAACACTTAAAACTTCTGAAAACCAGGACACATGCTAAGCATCTTAGCTCTGTCCCATTTGAACAATGCCCCAACTTGCCCATTGAACACATCCTGCCTTTGCACCATCACCAAGCTCCTGGGCCATAACCACAGGAGGCAAAGAGAGGAGAGCTGTGCCTTGATGGGAGGTACCCACACCTGTCTTGTCCTCAAGCACTGAACCTGGTTCCCTGAAAGAATATTAAACTATTGCATTTTATAACCCATCTCCCCTTATGAAAAAAACCTGAAAACCCTAACAACCCTAAAGATGTCCAAGACCATACTCTCAGTTAAATGTCTTTAACTCACAGGTTTCTGTTGTATCCCTCCTTGCTCCTGATTCTCTCCATGGCAAGAAGCACTTTGTACATCACAAAGTGGTAAAATGATGTTGTTTTACTTTCATCTTTTCCCTTTAACTACTCTCATGATAGAGGCCTGGAGGAAGATTTGGTTCCTTCACACAGATCTGCCCAGCTACTCTGCAACCATGGCTGCTGCTCAGGGCACCCCCAACACACCACCAGCACTTACTCTGTAAGCCCTTTGCTTCCTCTCTGCTCTGCTTCCAAAGAAAGCTTTTAGAACACTGAAAACAGAGAAAAGAAAGAGGGACAAGCTTTAGACTCTGAACTGGACATTATATTTATGTATAAATGCACCAGAAGCAGAAAAGGGATGGAGAAGGGCTGAAGTCAGTATCTAAATTAAGGCATATCCACATGAAATGAGGTTTCGACAGATTTTGAGGGCTAAATATTTAAACTCAGACTGATGGTCAGGTGGTACATGGTCCAGAAAGAGTGTCTGAAGACATGGTGGGGAAGAGAAATTGCCTGATGGTATCTCCTTTGTGCAAGTGGAGTCCATGAGCATGGGAAGCCTTGGACGAGACCTAAGACCAGAACTGCACTAATTGCATCAAATGGGAGGGAAAAAGGGGGTACACAAATGGTGGAACCAGAGGAAAGTATACAGATTACCTTGAGAAAGAGTGATTAAAGGAGTCCTGCTCTCCACAAGCTCCAACAGGTCTGTGAGCTACTCCTGTCATGCGAGACTCAGCATTTCCTTACACTCTTCCCCAGGCAGCACAGCTGGAGGCTGTTTGCCATCTGGGCCTCTTCCTTAAGCGACAGCAGAGGCTATTTAAGTAAAGGGCAGGAGGGCAAGGCAGGAAGAAATGTGATTTCCATTGTTCTAAGCAAACCTGACAACCCAGGCTGAGTCTGCTTTGAGCTTAGGACACAGCCTGCCAGCCCTACTGGCATATCTTCACTGGGAGCGTACGACCCTCTGCAGATGCACAGCCGTCATCAGCGAGTGGAGAGACAGTGGTGCCATTGAGCAGCCCTGAGAGCACTGTTAGCTGCCCCTCTTCTGTCCTCTCCTGTGAATGCATTATTGATGGCAATCATGGAGCTGAGGAGCTTGCAGCCTGCCTCATGCGTGGAGATGGCAGCTGCAGCTTTCCTGGGACATTACTGCTGGCACTGGCCTTGCTCCCAGTGTAGCAGAATGGAGAGGGGGAGGAAAAGGGAGGGACTTTTGGTTGAGCCTGGCTACTGCATTGCACTTACAGTTCAATTTTTCTTTGAGATTGCAAACCACAGCCCCCAGCTTCCCAGGGGCTTCAGTACCTTTAGCCTGCCTCTTGGCCACCATGGGGTGGGTAAAGCTGCCACCTGCAGCATGCAGTGTCATCCCACATGGTGGAGAGGTTATCTGTCTGCCTTGTTGACCATGCCTGGGAGGAAAGAGATGCTGACAGTGGGCCTCCTGTGGGTTGCTGTCTTCCTGCCCAGCTTCTGGGCACAGGTAGCTGGGGTGGCCCTGGGAGGCACAATGGGACAGAGCAGAGAAACCGCTAACAGAGGTTGTGGAAGGACCTGGAGAGCAGAGGCCTTGCTTCAGTGGAGTCACACCTGAGTCTTTAAGATGATGGAGAAAACCTGGCTTTTCTAGGGACTATGAGAATCCAGTGTGGACTTTACTGCAGCCCAGGAAGCCACTGAAAATTGCTGCATCTGAAGTGGGACTTAAATTTCTCTGCAAGGAGTGGAAATGTGTTTTAATCTATCTCACAAAGCAGGTCCTAATTTTCCCATTTAAAGACCATCTTCCTTTGGTTTAAAATGTGACGTTCTGGTGAAGCTAACCCAAAAGACTGGAAACCTGTGGTAGCTTTTGACATGCTGAGCTGTGTGACAGCCATACTTCAAGGCTCTGGCCAATGCAGCATCTCATTGCACCTTGTGCTATTCCACCTTTAGCATTGCCCAGACCAAAGTGTTGCTGAGCTCTTTGATCTCAGAAATAACCAACAGCAGAGGAACCACCAGGGCGTAACTTAGTCCCTGTCTTGCTCTAGGATTAAGCAGCATGTCCTGACGCTACATTGTTAATGGCTTGGCATGATAGTGCACCCTTATGCTTTGGAGAAAAGGGCATTCTTCCCGAATCACAATTAATAGCTTATAGACTAAGGAAATTTCATCTTTGTGATTCTTTTACCACAATGCAAAAGTGCATAGCCAGTGATCTCTCCCCTTCATCTATTTCTTTGCTATTATTAAAAAACAAATATCCATTGGTAGTTAACTAGGAACTGCAGAGTAACAGAAACTACCACCTAGAAGTTTGTTCTTCTCATTCAAAAAAAAAAATTACTAATACATTAGCTAGGAAAAGACACAAAACCCATAGTAAATTGTGTAAGGAGTCAGTTAAGATGCAGAACTCAAAGAATTAAAGATGTGTCCCCAAAGAATGGGATTAGCACCATATTTATTTGACAAATTTAGTGCTTGCCTTAATCTGCACTTCTTGGTATATGTCTGCTTTTAAAAATGCTCAGAGCTGCTGTGCCTTAAAATGAGAGGTAACAGTGAAAAGTGATGGAAAAACAGAGGATATGTTGTCCAGATCAGAAGGACAGTTTCTAAATCAAGTTCCTGCCTTATCTGCAGGGATGATGTCTCTTAACTGTTAAAAATATTTTCTGCCTCCTGGTTTTACATGGAGGGGAGTGTGTTGGTCAGATCTACCGAGATGCAGTTCTCAGGCTCAATTCTTTCCCCACTCTTTCCCAGAGGCAGGTATGTGATACACCCAATCTGTAATTAGTGCCTTCTCTGGGCCTCTTGTGGAGGAGGATTGCAGTTTGCCAGCATATTTGAAACAGCTCTCCATGTCATTGGGAATGCTCCCATGAAAGCATTCTGGCTTGTTAAAACATCCAAAATCAAATAAGTGCCTGCCAGATAGAGGATCATCCCAGATAGAGATGAAAAAATGTCTTAGATCAGAGAGTTCATACCCATGCTAAGGTAAGATATAGCTCTCTACAGACTCACATATCTCTGTCATGCTTTTTGATTTCTCTGCAGGATGCATGCCAAAAGCTTTTATCATCAATCCAGAGGAGGATCTACACAAGAGAAATTCCAAAACAGCATCAGGGAACTGTATGCTTTTTTCCTTCCCTCTCTTGTTACTTCCTAACATTAAACAATTCATTGACTTTAATTGTGCTTGCCTCAGGCAAAGAAGCCTGGCAATTCTGAAGACCATTTTTATTATTAGTTAGGTGAGTTTACTTGCCAAGCATACTTTCCCAAGTTCTCTGAACATCCTACTCATCAGTTGCTAACAAAGGCCCCATTCACATGAGGGCTACCAAACAGGTTTGCAGCATGGTTCACAACCGTCCCAGGGTGAGAGTTTTCAGACCCCTGCTCTGTCTGCTGCTGTGGCATCCAAGGTTATCTACCATTAAGGACAGCACTTAAGCCTCGGTAAGGGGAGGACTCAGCTAAAGGAAGGCTTAATGGAATTGCAATGCCTTGAAACAAAATTGCAATCCAAAAAGTCCCTGTTCTTAAACACAGCTGCCTGTTGTTTGGGTGAGCACTCCCAAGGTATATCAAACTCTGCTCCTTCAGGTGTCCAGATCTGCTGCACATAGAGTAGTCCTTTCTGTGTGCAGCTAGTAGCTGTTCCTTCCCTAATTTAGCTCTCAAAATAGGAGACAGGTTCAGCTCCATCTTCAGCCCTAGAAGGTTTACTGTCTCTTTCCCATTTTCCCAGGGAGTGCCCCAAGCACCAGAGCATGGAGGGCAGGAAGGCATTGTCCTACCTTCTGGCTTAAGCAGGTTGCAAGAGCTGAAAATAAGACTAAGTCCAAGAATTTTATAAAAGAGAGAGGGTATGTCCGTAGTCGTTAGGAGATAAGGCTTAAATAAGGCTTTTCAGGGTGAAGGAGGAATTCAGCCTGGGTCTGAGTGCTGCTACCTCAGCTATGGATGTGGACCCTTTACCAGGAAAAGGCCTCAATTTGTCCACTAAGGCTTTGAATTTGCGCTGGAGCCCTGGCAGCGCTGCAGAGGCAGAGTGCCTGCCAGGCAGCCACAAAGCTCTGCTGGAAATTACCCCCGGGGCAGGGAGAGGGAGTGCTGGGGAGTGCCGTGGGGACACACGGACACCTCCGCTCTTCCCAGCAACAGGTAGGCGTGCTCGGAGAAGCTGCTTGAAGTTGAGTGCAAGTTACCTTGTTGGTAACCTGTGCCAGAGGAAAACCTTTGCCTCACTTTTGATCCTTAAGGTCCAAGGAGGAACTGGAGCTGAAGTGCATGGTTCCATGTCTGTCTGTAGCTGGCATAGTCCTGCACAGGCAAGTGATAAGAGACTGCTGCCGAAGCAGCCTAGCAGAGGTGATGTGGCTGCCAGGCAATGTCCTGGTAGGGCTTCAGAGCGGAGGTGGAGAAGAGGTGGAGAGAAGAAGGTAGCTGAAACCTCGTAAGGTGGTGAAGTCTGTCTTCCACTTTGCATAGGTGTGGAATTAAAGCTGCAAACTTGGCACCAGACTGCTGTTTGTGGCATGTCCTCCCTGTTACCTGGGGATAAAAGATCTGCTTCATGCTGAAGGGCATGTGGGACTGCTCCCAGGTCCTGAAGCACCATGCTTATGAGGAGTCTGAGCTAACAAACCTGCCTGGAAACAAGGGTAATGGGGAATGTAGAGCCTGGCAGGAGGGCAATAAGCATTCACTGACTCTGTGCTAAATCAAAGGGATCTCTGCAACAGACCACCAAGCAGAAATCCTGCGTGTCCCATATTATCTAGTATTGCCATGAACAGGAGGGACCCAGCCACGAGTCTTCATAAAAAGAGTGCATATTTTTAATTAAATGCTGCTGGAAGGAATTTTGCTGAGATTTTCTATGAAAACAAGTTGGAACTTTTGGTGTTTTCTGCCCTGGGAAAGTCCAGTTTCACTTTTTGGAGAGAGTGGACTGTGCAGTCTTCCCCTTCTGCGCCCTCCTCCCCATAACATCAACTGTGCCTTGAAACCCGCAATATATCCTTTTATCTGAATATAATGCATGGGGCAATGTGAGATGGAGCTGCTGTTGGAAGAGGTCATGAAGTTCCACTGCACTAGCATTTTGAAATGGAACCCTATAAAAATAAATAGCCCATGACACGGCTGTGGAGAAAGATCCTGCACTCTGTCAATGTCTTGGCATGAAGTTAGCAGGGAGTGTGGGACTAGACACAAGTGGTGAGTGGGCTTTTCTTGGCATTGGCCACAATGAATGTGGTTGTCCAAGGAAAGTTTGTGGGGGAGGCTGAGGGGATAGAAGAAGACAGTCGTGTTGAAGGGAAGTGTGTTCCTACATAATGAGACATTGTAACATATGTTAAAAAAAAAAAAAAAAAAAAAAAGAGAGAGAGAAAGAAAAAAGTCCAGGGCGGTGAAAGGATTTCCCCAGCAAGGGGGTTGTACAGAACAGTTTTGGCTTAGCATTGTGGGCTATTGTGTCTTTGTAGGCACAGGGCTCTTACACTGGACCAGCCTTTGTGTCAAATCTAGTTGCAATGCCTGAGTTCCCCAAGCTGCCTCTCAACTGTGAATCAGCTTTGGTTTGTTTCTACCCATGCAGCTGCTATTTTTTATTTAGTCTAATTTTAGCATATGTACCAGCAGCTGCAAATGTAAATGGTCCCATTTGGTATCCAGCACATCCGAACAGAGAAGTGGCCTACATGAGGTATGTTGTGTTCCCTCTCTCTGCATAACTTAAAAAATAGACAAGTAATAAACAGTTTCTGCAAAGTATGATATTATGACAAATTGTATTGCACAATTTTATGTTTTTTTATGACAAATTCTGGATATAAATTGTAAAGTCCCCACACAGATTTTTCCTTGCAGAATTGGGAAACAAAGTTTGAGGTCTTGAGTTCTCCCAAATATGTTTCCATTTTCTAGCCAGGGACTAGGCAGTGTGGGATGGCTGTACAGATCCTCAGATCAGCCCTATCCTGCCCTGGTAGTGTTTTCCCCATCCTATTATGGTCCTGTGTGCCTGTGGGGCATCCCTCTGCTGCCTCCTGACTCAAATGCCTACTCAAGCTGCAGCATCCCCATGGAAGAGTTTCCTATCAAAGATGCAGGTTTATTTCAGAAGCACAAGGGTCCCGTGCTATTACTCTGAGCACAGTGAATAAAATACAAAGCACTGGGACTTCATGTCTGAATTGCCTATCAGTCATTCTTGGTCAGCAGTCAAGAGATGACATCCCTTGTTTTGGATGAGTCTCTGGTTTTACACTGAGATCTCTTTTGCCATTTCAAACATCCCTGTTCCCTGTGGTTGTGCTTATTTTCCACCTGACCTTTCATTTTAAATACAGCCAACTAAAATGTATGTTCATGCTGGCTGGAATTATTAGTGGTTCCTGGTCTTCAAACATTGAAAAATGTTATGTTATTGCAGGCCTGACCACTGCTGCATGTTTACACACAGGAATTTTTTTGAAATATGAGTTGTTGCAAGCATTTGTCATTAGAGATATGCAATATCCTCATGTATTTAGATTTTTTTCTGTGAATATTTACATGGCTATAAACAATGAGTGCAATTTGGGGTGGCAGGATCATATCATTCACTATTTGTGACTGTTTCACATTTTTTAAGTCTGTGAATATAACTCTGTTTCTTGGCTTATAGCAAAACCAAACAGTTATACTGAAAATGCATATAAAAAAGCACCATATTTGTTATATATCATTCTCTATTTATAAAAGTTTCAGTCAATCAGAAACACAGAACACACTAGATACTGCATGGCTTATAGGACTGATAGCAAACGGTTAATAATAACAGCTTGTTATTCAGCTGTACATCAACATTGCTTCCATATGCTATCAGGCAATTACCTAAAACTAATTTTACCTGTTTTACCTGTTAAAATCAGATCACTAATAAATAGGGAAAAGTACTCAAAATAACATTGTGAAATATTCACAAAAAATAATTTTACTAATTGCATGCTAACATGATAACTGAGACAAAGTTGACTCAATCTACTTTTCCAATGTAATGTGCTATTTATATAACTGGCCATTTTTCTGTCCTGGTGGAAAATTTAATACAACTGGAATAAAAGACAGTGGAGAAAAACACTAAATATCTGCAAAGATGGATATACTACTCCGTATGCCTCCATCAGTTTACCTGAAAACAGGGACAAGGAAATAAATGTGAAAAAAAATCAAGATCAGTAGTTTGCTCTTTTTAGCAAAATTTAGGAGTTTAATATCCCTTTCATTAGACAAATAATCCTGTTAGCTAAACTGCTTGTAAGTCTTGTTCAGCCTTGGCTGGGGAGCAGCCCGTTGCTGAGGCCCCTGCCCCACCGGCCGTCAGCCCCACTCTGCTCAAGAGCAGTGTGGGTTTGGGAGAGGGGAACTGTCAAGTCTGAAATCAATTCTGATGGCAAAGTCACCTCTTGCTTAGGCTAAAAATTTCCACCCTGTAGTCTTCTCAAATTTGGAGAGTAGCTGCCCCCACCCCTTCCAGATCTCTTTGTGCTGCAGGGGCCATCCTGCCTGGGCGCTGACCTCCCAGCCCAGGCTGCTAACTACCCAGACTGCATTTTATTCTCCGGCATCACCCAAAGCCCAGGCTTCAGGTGAGTCAGGCTCAGCTGGCTGGCAGGCTAGTGGCTCCACAACTCTTACAGCTAGCCTGAAAGGCCTTAGGAATGTATTTGAAGAGTGATGGACCTCGACAAAAGCCTCTTGTCTTCTTTGATTCCCCATCCCCTCCTTCGTCTTTGCTGGTGGAGCTCCCACATGGGTGGGATCTGAGGGCAGCGTCCTGCCCCGTCATCACAGGCGGTTTGTCTGAGGGCAGCAGGGATGGGGCTTGGTGCCTCATCTCTCCTGAAGGATTCAGCCTTCCCTTCTGTGCCTCCCCAGAAACTCAACAGCAAAGTATGCTCACGGGTGCTTAGCCTGGCTGGAGCCCTGTGGCTCACTCTGCGTTGCCCCGCACCTGCACCATGCTATCTGGACATACCCACAGCATCACACTGGGGGCACCCAAAATTGCATTCACCGTATTCAACTGTACTCTCCCTGCCTCAGTTTCCCCTCATTTTAAATGATGTTACTACCTCCCACAATGGGCTGTTATGATTAATGCGTGAACATCTCTGACATGCTTTGCAAAGGAAAGGTGCTTATGCTTTCAGCACTGAGTGTATTCACTTGTTAGAACAAAGCTGCTGTAAGAACACTGAACTTGCACCATATACAGTAGACATTTCTGGCATAGCTTTTATTGAGGTTAATATAATATTCATAACACTGCTAAAGGACTATTTGTTGGACAAAAGGATTTTACTACTGGCATTTATCTATAGAAAAGTTTTTCTGTTTTATGCCCACATACTAGAATATAATTATAGTAATAAAGTCTAGTCCCTCTCTTGAAGTGACTGCTGCCAGTATTATGAAATCATGGCAATGGTTGTAAAAATAAAAGAGGTCATAACCCCTCCACACACACACACCCCCACTCTGTAGCTGACATCAAATAGCTTTGGTGGGAAAATGCAGACCTTTAAACTTTCTCTACCAAACTCAATGCATTCTGTATTTAACTTATCCTCTAAAACAGTTTGTGTTATAGGAATTTGAAAACTGCATATAACCATGGAAAATGTCTGTACTTAATTAGCTACTGAGTCCAGCTTGATTTAAGCAAAATAACAACCATTTCTTTGTGCTAACTATTTTTAATGATATGCATTACATGCATCAGCCTGTCCTTATGCCAAGGCTATTCGAGCATCAACTCCTGCTTCACTGTTCTAGTCTTGGCAAAGAGAAGTATCAAGAAATGTCTGTGTGGAGATGCTTTTTCAAGTCTTACCAGGGCAAGAACATTTCTTTTGCAGGAACAAAGCCAATTATCTTAGAATTGTAGTGGCATCAAGCACAATATGTCACAAGCTCCCAGGTGCCTCCTGGGAAAGCAGCACAGGGAGCTGGAGGAAAGGCAAGAGCAAGTAGGAAAAGCTGCTGCCTGTATTCTTTGTAGACACTTTTCTAGGGACTTCTGCAGCAAATACCCCTTTTTCCCCATTATAAATACAAGCAGCAGAAAAAATATATTAGGGGACTTGTGTTAGTCTTGCAAAAAAGGAAGAGCAGAGCAGACACAACCTGAGCCCCTGTCTGTCACAGCAAAGTGTAGAAGGCAGTACCCATGTGCAGCACCCAGGATGGAGCAAGGCTGGCTCTGGCTGCTGAGCATCTCTGGATGCAAAGCTGCACATAGGGCTTTTTGGCACCTTCCTTTTAAGATGCTTGCACTGAAGCCCTGGTTTCACAAAGTGTTTGAGCTGCCCTGCTGAAGGAGCTTGAACTTCCTCAGGCATCCAGAGCAAATCTCCAAAAATCGTGCCTTGCATGTGAGTCTTGCTTGGGCACTTGACATCACTCATTACTCAAAAAATCACAGGTTCAGATTTGGCTCTGGCCAAAAGAAGACAGAATTGAAGGTGTAGTCAGACAGTAAGAAGAGGAATTAGAGACAAATCAAACAAGTACAACACTGCTGCATTTGACAGCCTCTTTCTGTTCCCTAAACTCTTCATAGTCTGAAGAGTGTCGCAGGCATACAGTGGAGACAGTCAAAAAGTACAATTCCCAGCACGGCCCTCAGTGAGCTGTCTTGTTTTGTTTTCTTAGCTGAGGCCTTTGGAGCCAGTTGGAAAAGAAAAACAACAACAAAATTCTCTGTTGTTCACTCTTCTTTACTGGCAGTGAAAAGGAAAGAAGAATAAGCAATGTAGAGGGGGAGAAAGGTAGCACAGGTAATTTACAGTTTGCCAAAGGGAGAAAAGATGCTCAGAGTGATACAGGACACAGGTTTTTGGAGAATGCTAAGAACGATGAAAAACTCACTCGAATGAAAAACTGGAGACTTCTTAGATTTTCCCTCCTGCTCCTGTGTCTCATTCAGGAAGAGGAAAATTCAGAAAATGAGTGCAAGCTGGACACAAACATGTTAAGCTTAGAGAACAAAGCAGTAAAGACAAAACTATGGTGACAGATCCTGCTCTTGTTTATCCTGGGGTAAATCTTGAATTGTCCCATTGGGACAGCTCTGGGTTTGCCTCAACACAACTGAAAGCAGAATGTGGCCCTTGCACAATATGTCCAGATGTTCCTTTTTTCTATGATGAAAATGTGAGAGATTCAAAGAGATCTCTCAGTCTGATGAAATTCACAGCCTCCACCCTCTCCCCATGTAGCTCTACTTAATTCTGCTGAGTTACACCAGAGACAGCTAGACTTTTAGCTCACGGAATATTTTTTTTTCAATGTTTTACATTGCAAACCTACTATACAGGTTTGTTGGTGCCTGCAATTTAGCAAATCAAAGGCATTATGGTGCTTTTACAAAGAGGGCTGATCCAAGGGAAACCTTTCTGATGTCTAGGACAGCAACATTTTTTCTTGTTTCTTACCTTAGCTGCAGTCTGCAGAGGCTGTGAACAACCTGCAGAAGGAAATGTTCCCCTTGTCCCTCTTGGGCATCATGCCAGCAGGAGATAATCAGCAGGCAGAGAGTTAATTATTCATTATTTGCTGCTGAACTGCCTCGTGCAGGTATGTATCCTTTACTTCAGCTGTCTCTCACACTGTCTCTGGCTGAATGATCTCATTTTGCACAGATACCCTGGACTTTGTAAAGAAACCCAGAGATATAGAAGGAATCCATCATTTTACACTCCTATGCCAAATTCTGGCAGTGTAAAAGCAGGTGCTCAGACATGCTGGAGATCCAGAAAGTCAAGGTAATTACAAAAGATGGATAGATCACTGCACTTCCACGGATGTGCTCATGCTTATCACAGAAGCGAAATGCCGCCCCAATGAAACAGTGTTTCACTGGGGAGAGCAAAGGCTGGGGGGAAAGTTGGGGGCATAAATGTGTTCCACCCTGCCATTTTCCTTCCACAGAAACCCCTCCATATTGTGAGGCTGAGGGGGTGATGTGTAGGGAACAAAGGTGCCCTGTCCTGACTGGCAGCGCAGGCAGCTGCCTTCTCTACCTTGCAGTTAAATGCAGTTCAGTGGCTCTGCCTGTGGCCAGCTGGACTGCCCATAACTCAGAACTTGTCCACTGTGGTGGGGCTGGCCGGGGAGACTGCACGGCTGGGATGGCTGTATGATATTTGCAATCAGCCCTTACCTTCTTCCTCTAAGAGTATCTCATTGACCATCCGCAGCGGGTAAGTCAGATCTGACATGCGAGATGCAATTTTGTCTGGGCAGCAGAGGATGCTTCGCTGCCACCTTCAAAAGATGGGCTATAGGTGCCTTGTCCCCCATGAGTCCAGCTTCAGAGACAGAGGAGTTAGTCATCATGGCCAGGGAGCCACCTTCCCTTTGTCTCTATCTTCACCGAAATTACACAACTGCTGGCATCATGCCAGTAGAGTCCCCTTTGCTCTCTCACTTCTTTTAGCCATGCAAACTTCTCTGCACTTGGTCATCTGCTATTGCAGCTGTAGGGCCTGATCCTGTCATATCTGGCATTCTTTATGGCCCACAAAATGCCTTTACACTCAACAGGGAGCCCCAGGACTGGTCATACTACCCCTAGGTTTGGGCAAGTGAAGACAAAATGCGTGGATGGGCTGTGGCCATAAGGTTCAGCCCCACTCCCACGGGAGACCACAACAGACTCCCGTCATTTCACTGGATGCCAGTGCAGGCTGCTTCCAGTTCTCACAACAAAAGGTATCTCCCACAAAAAGTTTGACCTCAGCAAGCCAGGGCGTTTTTTTAAACCAATAATAACTGGGAAAAAAACAAAGCATGGTGATTCATCAGTGAAATAATTTACCTTTTTTCTGCTGCTGATACAAGAGTCCTTGCAGGTGCGCTGGTGGCTCCTTTCCTGGAGCACCACAACATCCCCTCCTGCAGCTGAGGGAGTGTCCCTCTGGTTTGCCATGGTGGACCTGGGCTGCAGCATGGTTGCTTTGCCATCGGCAAGCTGGGCTGCTGGGAGGAGTGGGGCTCGCAGCAGGATTTCCCCCTCCCGCACCAAACCCTACCAGGAGATGGAGGCATCACTGGGCCAGTAGGACCAGGGGGCCAGGGAGAGCCTGGACAAGGGCTTGTGGGCTTGGGCTAGTGTCACAACTCATCTCTCACATATGTCCCTTGCCCATGGAGAACCTCCTCTCAGCAGATGAGCTTGGGCACAGTAAGCTGGACATCAAGCTGGATGCTCTGCTGGAAGAAGTGTTCCTACATTCAGGGTCTCTGTCTTAACCTTCCGCCCCACACTGCCAGGGCAGTGTCCTTACAGCAGCCCAAAATGGCCTGGCAAACATGATGCCATCTGGGACTGCCTTTCTGAGACTCATTCTTTTTGCTAAATTCACTTAAATCAGCACCTATCTGAGCATGCTTCAGCTCCTGCTTGTTTTTCCTCTGCAGAACCAAAGTTCCTCAAGACAAGCACCCTTTGATTGTGTGCTTGCATGGAGCCCACCACAACAGGTTTGGATCTACAGAGGTTTCCCTAACACACTTGAGCAGACTGACCAAGAGAGCTCCCCCTTGAGCACGCAGGCAGCTGAAATAAATCCTCCGTGTCACTGCTACCCCCCTTTTTAGCTGCCTAATCAGGGCATAGCAGCAGCAAAGTCGGAATTGTTTAATACCTTTTGCCCAACATGAAAGGCAGAGAGAAATACCCAGATACCCAGGGAGAAAGAAGTTGCCCATGGGCACAGACTTTAGATACACAACAATGAGACGCAGGAGGGGGGACGACACATGACATTGCCTCTGGCCAAAATCTATTTCTCAGGGAAGTGTTCAGCAAAACAACAACCATCACCACCACAGAGCTCTCTGGGTTGTCACAGGAGATGATTACACTGATTAGCCTTGAAGTTAAAATCAGGAAAAAAATGTTTGGATCGATTCTTGCTTGCAACTGAAGAGAGAGACTCATACTGCCCTATATGGTAAAAGTGCAGCTCACATTCAGTGGGAAAATGTGGATTTTATTTTCTTCAGTTACAGTGGTTAATCCTGTCAGCTCATTTTAATAATGCTTTTTATAAACCCACTCTGATCCAGATGTGGTATGTTATTGTGTTCTTTTCGGGGATGCTGGGCATTTAGTCTGCATTTACAACACATTAATGATGCTCACATAAAAAGAAGGGATCCAAAAGCTATGGTCCGATAATTATTTCTAACTTTTCCAGCATCTTTTTCAAAATGCCTAAATTCGCTTTATCTCTACAGGATAAGGCTTGTCTGCATACCAGGTTCGAAAAAAGATAAAAGATCCTGGCTTGACCTGAGGTTGACCTTTCTGTACACAAGCTCCGCTATTGTAGAGGAACCGAAAGCAGCAGCNGGGGGGTGGGGGGGTGGCCCCGTAGAGAGGTGCAGCGCGGAGTGCCAGCCCCTGCCTCCCTGCACCCGCCGCCCGCGACCGGCTGCCTGGGAGCCCAAATGCCAGCGCAGACCTCGGAGGGTGCTCGTCGGCAGTGAACCCCAACGGGCCACGTTCCTCCCCGACTTTGGAAAGCCTCGTGCCTTAAAGCAGATCCAAATGACTGTGGTGTTTGCTCGCATCCACTGTTCCTTCTTTTTTT
>VYZV01044229.1:13901-70680 GCA_013401275.1 Pandion haliaetus | reverse complement strand
GGAGGCAAATTTGCTTTAAGCCTTCTTGGTTTCATCATCCCGAGCAAGGCATGTTCAAAGCAGGCTGCAACTGCTCAGAGATTGCTGAGGAATTTGGACTTGCAGTTACTTGCAGGAATTTGGATTATTACTCATCCTTTAAATCTGAGACATTCTATACCCATGCAACTCCTAATTACAGAAGCTGCATCAAATTTGTTATTCCCTGTAGATGGTTTTTAATGGGTCCTGTTATGTGATATGAGGCTTTTTCACGAGGACATGGGAATATACTTCTGGCTTCCTGGCCTAGTTCCCACATTTGAACTATTGGTGCTTTGACTTCACTGCAGGAAGCTGCTGACCATGCTCCTGCTCTGCAGTCTCTGCTGCGCTCTGCACATCTCTGCTGCTTAGCAGAACAAATCAGGAAGTGATATTTCCCTTAAAAGAAAATTTCCTCCAACTGAAAAACAAACCACTTTTTAAAGAACTGTTTTGTCAATAACTGATCAGGTTTTTGCTGGAAAAAACTCTGTATAAAAACTTAGAGATGAGGGAGTCACAGCGTAGGTGGGTACTCTGCTGGAAGGGCAACTTCAAGTCTGACTTTGAGATGAGATTCATCTCCCTTCTTCAGTGCTGTGAGCCTGCCAGTAAGGCTGGATGATGCCCTCTGGGTGCATGGGTCCGGCAGCATTTCGCAGTGCCCCCCCTCCCCACCCCAGGGCTGGCTTGCCCAGCGGGGCTGAGACACCCCCTGCACCTCAGCCAGAAGGCCAATAGGACATCTTTCTCCAGGGCACCCAGGGGCCACCCATTCCAAGGGCTCTGCAAGTACCTGGACAGTCTCACTGATTTTAGTGCAGTTGCTCACATGAGTGACGTGGTCAGGGTCAGGCCAGAGAAGTCCCATTTCCACTGCTGGCTATATAAAGATCCCTGTGTCAAAACCAGTTTTCCTTACAATATTCAGTGCTTCCTTTCCCAGTGCTGGCCAACCCCTGGCTTCCCAAGGTACCTACAAGTTACAGATGAAGACGCTGAGAGAAACAAGGTGACCCTGTCAGGGCTTGCAAGAGCTGCAGCTCAGCTTGTGCTCTGGAGGAAAGAGGTGGTCTTACTGTATCAGAAACAGTGCAGCCACCCAAGCCACTGAAATATTAACATGCTGCATCAATTTATGTGTTTCCTGAATGAACTATATTTTACTTTTATCAGCCATCTGTTTTTCAGACTTGACATTGGCGGTTTCAGTTCTGCTGCTGAAATGCACCTTGCGCTCAAGAAAATATTTCCTGTTCTGGTTCCTTCCCGGTGGGTTACAGAAACTGAGAGATCAGACAGCAATGGAAACTGTGACCATGTCCTCCTGCAGCTGCTCAGCAGCAGAAAAACAGGTGCAGGCGGCTACTGTTGCTGAGAGGAGGCACACAAGGTGAAACCACCGCCTGCCTTGTCCCTCTGCTGAAGGGGAGCCTGTAGGAGAGCCTGGCCTACGTGGTGGAGGGAGTGAGACCTGTCTCTGTGAGACTTTGATAAAACCATCTCCCTTACCCTCGGGGTCTCTCCCCTGCATCCTCTCTCCAAGCAGACCCACCCTCCTGCATCCAGTAGCAGGGCCAGCAGGAGCACATCTGCCAGGATGTATGTCCCCAGGCACGGCTGGACCTGGGATGTCCTCGGGTGCCTTGGCCCCAGCACGTGCCCTCGCTGTGCCCTGACCTAGCAGAACAGTCCATGGGGACACCCTGCTCCAGGGCACGGCACCCTGCCCCAGCCCTGTGCCCTCCCGGGATCCCTTGAGCAACCCAGCTTCCCCCAGGGCAGGGGCTGCAGTGCTTAGGAAGAGATGGGGTGTCCTACAGGAGGAAGACCTCTGCATAAATGCAGACAGAAGCCTACTGAAGGCACAGGGACATTTCCCTTCCCCTAAATAAACACACCAAGCTGATTTAAGCAGTGGCAGGCAGTTTCACACTTTAAATTGGCCTGCGATTAGACTGTCTCGTTGTGATCAGCCTCTAAGTGAGCTGTGCGTAATTTCACAATTATATCATATTTAGTTCTTGCTAATATTTAGATCATGTGTAAAATTTCATAAATGAGTAAAGAAAACAACAATGTTGCTCATAAGGCACTAATTACAAACCAGGGAAGGGGAAGTCTAAGAAGTCAGTGCACTTGGCAACAGGGCCACCAGTGGGTATGTCGTGAATCAAATACCATTAGAAAAGTGCATCAAATGGGACTGAGTCATGCCTAGTACACTGCTGCAATACCAGTGGGAGCAAAGTTAGTGAGACCAACACTTCAGGTGCTGTATTAAGGCCGAGTGAATAATGTAGAAATAACCATCAATAATTTAACCAGCAATTCCCTGAAACACTGAGGGATTTAAATTATTAAACAAATGCTCTTTGACTAATTTATAGAGATGGATCTATAACATGGAAAATTATTACTCAAGCAATTTGAGTGACAAATTATGGATATTATTTGACCACAGTTAAGCAGTACACAAGTGTGTCACTTGTTTCTTAGATGTATTTATGCCCAGCACTGAAGCTCTTCTGCTGTGGGCATGTTCATGGCTGTCAAAAGCACGTGCCTGCCCTGCACATCCCAGTACGTGTGCATGCCATCCCTATAACAAGGCATTTGGGTTTAGCTGGCGCTGTCCACTCCAACACTTCTGGGAAGCCACGGGCCCAGGTGCAGGCAGGTACTACCAGGTTGCTCAATAGCGTACTGGATTACGATCTTCTCTTACGTACATTTTTCCTGAAGTGTTGGACATCTAATTGCAACTAGAAGACTGAAGAAATTCTTGTTTGAAGTCTCTGCAATTACTTTGTCTGGACTGTAGTGTATGTCTATTTTTTAATTTTGTCAAGCACAGGCTGCTTGCTATTGATACAGAGGGAAGGGAAGAAGAAGATAAATGGGGTGAAAAACAGCATGGTAAGGTGACTGGAGCACAAACTAAGCTTTTGGATATGTGAAGAACATCCAGCATGATGGAGCATTCATCTCTTCATAGGAATTTTAGATGTTTTTCCCATACAAACACTGATAATCACAGCAAACCAACAATAATTAATCAAGGTAGCCAAGCTATTTCCTCTTTACTCATTTGTAAAGTGCAACATAGCTGTTTACACAGCACTCTAAAAAATACAGATAGCAAGAACATATTGAAAAGGCAGCACTTTCACGGCATTCACCTGGTTTGCTCTCGAACAGACAACATTCTCTATAAAACAGCAAACTGGGTAACATGGGAATCTACAAATTGTAACAGACTCTTGCAAAAGAACTGACGCTCTATCTTAATGTACATCTGCAATTATAAAGGTTGTGAGAAAGCCGCAAAATAAATTGCAACCCTGGAGGACCTAGTTCTGCACTTCTAACTGAGGGGAGCTGACAAAAAGCTCTTCATATGAAGCTCAGAGAGCACTGAAAATTGAAAAACAGTCTCATGTTCTTTGTGTATCCAAGCAATTTCCCAGAAAGGTTTTAAGTTTTACAGTTACCTTTTGTACTGAAAAGAAAGGAAAGTAAGCTTTAGAGTGAGTGACAGCTCTGTGAAAACATAATACTGTGAGAAAACATGTTATATTACATATTGCATCATGAGGTGGTTTAATTAATTAGACAATATTAGTTTCTGTTGACATCAAGTATTCTTACTTTACCAAATCAAATCATAGACAGTTTCACAATCAGAACAACATGTTTTTCACCAGGGGAAGAAAAAAGGTAAGTATGTTTTAACATTGTGGCCCCAGTTCTCAGGCCGCATTAACCTGCATTCTGCAAGAGATTTGTGAAACGGATTTTACCTTGGACCTCCACCAGCCAGGACTTCTTCTGCATTCAGAGAGTTGTGGTTTCTTTATGTTACAGGAAAAAACAAGCTGTGTCAGAACTGCTAACTGGGTACTCCATCTTCATCAGCATAATGTGTTGGATAAATAATGTGGTCTGGCAGCTAGAGAAAGGCCTGGGAGACATGGCTCCTGGGTTATGTGCCCTTTTTTGCTGCCAGTGTACTTTATGAACACTCAGCAATCTCATAACCTTTCTGTGCCTCTGTCTCCTGCTTTATGAATAAGGTCAATAATAACTTCAGCTTTGTAAGGAGCTTGGAGAGCCATGGGTAAAAAGTGTTACCTTCATCCTATAGATTATCATTATTATTACTAAAAAAAGATGGCTGCCATACATGCAAGATGGAAACTTTCTAAATTAAAGGTTTGGTAGATGGAAGTGTTCTGGATCACATGGCAGAGAGATTTTGCACAGCAACAGTTCAGTTGACATAAAGTCATAGAGAAGTAGAGCTTGAAAGGACTCCAGCTACATTCCATGCTATGAAGCCTTATCAAGCATAACCACAGCATCCCAGACAGTATTTGCATAGGGACAAGGACATAGGGATAGGGAAGACATAGTTGCCACAATAATCCTAAGCAATCTATTCAGATGCTAACTATGTCTGCAATTAGAAAAGTTTTCCTCCTGTCTAACTCTGTTGACCTTTATTTAACTTAATTATATCTTATCCCACTCTTACCAACTTTGGCAAGCAATTTATTTTTGTCTTTTGTTCCAGGTATAGCTAGTATGTCCCTTTTCAGTCCTCTTTTTTTGAGTCAGAGTAAATCCAGCTCCTCATAATCTGCACTTTCTCTCATTGTTATCTCTGAGCTTCTTTGGACTTTTTCTTATTTGTTTACATCTTTAAGTGCTAAATCCAAGTATAGAAAATTCACTCCAGTTGAGAAGCCTCACCCAAGCAAATACAGCAGAGTTACCTCCCATGACTTTCACATGATGGTCCTGCTGATATTTAATGCCATAACCTTTGTTGTTTTTGCAACAGCCTTGCACTGTTGGCTTCACTACAGCCCTGGTGTCCTGTAGCAGGACCACTGCCTCCCCAGTTTGCATTTCACACTGACCTCTGCTTTGTAACTATAGTGTATCATATTTGTCTTCATTATATGTCATTTGCTCATTTTTAGTCCTTTTCCCAGCCTAGAAAGGCCTTTCTTTTTTCTTTTTCTGTCCTCCAAAAACCAGGCAATCTTTTTTCAGCCAATTCTGTAGGTGCACCCTTTATTTCCTCATCAAAATTGTAACTGAAAATATTGTATATAGTGAGTACTCAAGTACAGACCACTGTAGGCATCAACAGAACATCAAATTATTGATTGTACCTTTCTGCATACAACTTTTCGGCTAATTATGATAGTTCTTTAATTGAAAGCCTATTACCACATTGAAAATAAGGACTATTTTAATTATATTTTCATCTTATTTTAACCTTAAAGAAAGGCATAAGTAAACAGAGTTGAAGTAATCCATTACTGTTTGAATACTCAATTGCAAAGTTCTTGCACTGTAGCAGCCAGTACTTTCACAGCCATTGGATTTTTAAGTTCATTTTCATCAATGTGATTGTGTTCCAATGAATTTTAAATATAACATGCCCTTGGGTTAGGGGTGGCCCTGATTCAGGGCTAGCTGTGTCTTTACCTTCTTTCCATCTCTCCTAGGGCTTTTAGGTGAGCAGTCTCCATCCCCTTACAGCAAAACCTTGAAGCTCATCCCTCACTCTCAGGGCAGCAGCCTCTCCCCTGCTGATGCACTTGCCTCAGGGGCTCAGCTTGGCACAGGTGCCTTGCAAGATGTCCCTTTGGGAGCTGGGACCTCACTGATCCCGAAATAGGCTTTTTATAATAGCACCATTAACTTCTATAGAGGTTACTGCAGCAAACAGCCCACACTCCCAGAGGGAGGAAGGCTCCTCTAGTTCGGTATCCTGGCGAGGGGGTGGGGGGTTGTTGGGTGCCCCATTCACCCAGGGGCTGGGTGCCAGGTCTGGGCAGAGAGCAAAATGCCTTCCACGTCTGCACCCCCCTTCAGCAGGACTCAGGCATATCTGGCCCTGTGTGAGTGCAAACAGTGCAATAACCCCAGCATCTTCAGCAGCTGCAGGTGAAGCCTCACATTGTCAAAAAGGGGAACCCAGGTTAAACTTCCCAGTCCAGTCCCATTTCCAAAAGCTGTGGGTGTCTCATTGCTCCCGCTGGGTACACTTTGCATTACAGAGCCACATACAGCATGGCAGTGTTGGAGCTGGAGACAACTCTTGGCACTGGGGCACATAATCTACCAACTAACCTGGTCCATCCTCGCAAGGGCAGGAATTATATGTCTGTACTAAAGAGGAACTTCCACTGGTGACAGAGGCACATGCAGAGAAAGTCTGTCAGTACAGGCCTTTCCCCCTTGTAGTGCTAATGTAGTTTGTGCCTGCACCCAGATGCCCTATAATCCATCTAAAACCAGCCGCTTGTCTTTCACCTTTTGACATTGTGTAAAACAACTAAATGGCAGAATCTGATTCCTGTTTTGCACTGATTAACAACTGGTGGAGGCACCGGAGAATCAGGGTCTTCTCCAAAAATATACCACCTGGCAACAATGCTGATGTTACAACCGTAATGTGGTAGGTATAGAGCAGCTTATAACATGCAAACTGTAATCATCACATTTCTATGCTGAGCTGCTAGTGCTAGACGCGTGGATATTCAGCTCCCCCAGTCCTTCCCTGGTAACAAAGGAAAAAGACACACCTAGAGAAAACAACAGAGCAAGCTGGTTTTGGATACCACATTAAGGCTAAGTGCCGCCCTGCCTCTGCTGAAGACCTTCTGAACATTGCAGCTGAGTCAATAACGCGTTTTCAAATCAGCTTATTCTTTTGCAGGCAGTTGCCCAAGCCAACGCTTGGAGCAATCAATCCCAGCTCATGGAACCTGGCTTCTGCAGGCTGCTTGCTCTTAGCCAAAAGGTAAAACACAGCTGGCTCTGTGTCTGCATAAAAAGTGAGCACCCTGCAGCAGACATGCTAGAGACTCCCCTTGGAACAACAACTTTGGGACAGAGGAGCAGCTGATTTTCATGGTTATCATGTGGAACTGCTGAAACCCTCATAGGCTGTAGCCTCAGCCTCCCCACACCGCAGCAGTCCCCTACGCTCACACAGTACGTTAATGCAAAGTCTGCTCTCAAAGACCCCATCTGCTCTGCAGGCACTTCACCTTGGATGCTGCTGCAGATCAAAGATCTTGCAAGGACCAGGGGAACAGCAAAAGCGTTTTCAAGTGGTTTGCTAGCAGTGGATGTGCAAAATTTACCTTTAGTACAAGCAAATCCCACATGCAAGCCAGCCAGCTGACCAGGGAAGTGCCCGTCGGTAGGTGCAAACATTTTGCCCTGTGTGAAACTCACCATTAGGCTGCTCCAAGAACTTCTCTTGAACATGTTTTCTCCTTTAGCCCTATTGCTGCAAAGAGCATCTTGTGCATTTCCTTAGCTTTCAGTCGACCTCCACATGGCAGTTAAGCCTGTGATGCGCAATTAATTTCACTCTCTAAGAGGCACCTAGAAGAGCTGACAGCTCGATATGCCCTGGATGTAGTTTATGATAAGGATAACAAGCTTTTGGTTTTGCTACTTGTGCTTCTTGCAAACCTGCTCTCCTTTTCAGGTGTTTTAGTTATTATAGCTGTTTAATCAACATAGAGGAAAATAAAAACACTTGCCCATCAATCACAGCTGGTGTATCACAGCCATTTTAAGCCAATTTTTTTGCCATTGGTGGAGAAACTTGACTCTCTGAAAATGTTGAGACATCTCTGGCAGACAGAGCAGATGATCTCCCAGGCTCCTTCCAGCCTCAGGGTTTTCCAATGCTGTGAATAACAAAGTAATTTCCTAAAGTCAGTTGTGCTGAATGCACTTATAGATGTGGTTAATTCATGAGATTGCCTATTAAATAATAAAGCAGAATATTGCTACAGAGAGAATATTGTACTTATTACCAACAACTCCCCAGAGATCTGTGGGGTGCAGGTTTCTGCTTCTCTTCCTAAATAATATATAACTCTGTTATGTCTATAAAATTATGCCACTAAAGAAGATTTCATTTAACCAGCTCTGCTCATCATTGTTCACCTACTTTATAATTATTGTGATTTCTTTAGAGACAATTACTTATCTCCCCTTGCCTGCTCCATAAAACAATCTCTTTTCTCTTGACTGCTATAAAACTCCTTTTTCCAAGGTGAAAATATTTATATTGCACCTGATATTGTATCCAATATCCAAACGAAAGGCTGAACTTGGGCAACATATCTCCACAGGTCATTCATCACACTCCTGAATGCTTGTACATATCCGTACTGAACTGTGTAGTTTAAGTTGCTTTGTATTAACACTCTGCACTGTTTCCTCTCTACCACAGGAGAATTAGCAACGTTTAAGGAGGTAAACCAGAGCCATTGCCCTTTTTAGCTGCTCACACTTGAAAAGGTGGTAGCATACAAAGATGGTGTAAAGTAAAAATAGGAAATTTCAGAAAGCTAAATTCACTTCTGCTTTAACCCTGCACAGATTTTTCAATTTGAGGTGAAGAAGGTGGAGGTATATGAGATACGTTCAGAGAATAATTTGGCCCATGCTGTGCAGTGCAATCTCATTTGGATTTGGATATCTGGGAATGCAAGACCACTATGTTGCCATGCAAAAAACAGTGGCAACTCTTACCTTACAACACAACTGATGTGAATAGGATAGACACATGGCTGGAGTAGGAACCTGATAATTTGCTTCCTTGAAAAAGGAGTATATCTTTAAACCACTGATATGCTCTGACACGGTGTCAGATTATATCAGGGCATTTTCCATAAACTGATTTCGCATATGTGTGAGATGCTGTCCGTGACAGGCTCACAACAGAACTAGATAAAAAATTATTTAAATATTTAATTTATAGGTTGTTCACCAATATCAATTTCAATTCTCTTGGCTTTCCCCAGATAATCCAATGTGTCTCTTCCTCTTCCCCATGACTGATTGTCTGCAGCCTAAATATATAGAGAAGGTCTATATTCTGTGCACTTACCCGCAAGGGCATTATCAACGAAGAAAGGTCTCCTGTTTGGTTTTCACCAATGTTGTTCAACATGGAGATAGAATACACTTTAAAATCATAGCCATGCTGTTATTTGAAAAGTGCTGTTAGAAAACTTAAACACAAAAAATGCATTATTCCTCATCTAGGAGCTGATCTTGATCCCCCTTCAGGCAGTGGAGAAACTTCTGTTGGCGTAAGTGGGGCAGAATCAACACTTTTGGGAGAAATGTGGGGTTTTTTCTATCTCTGATTTCTGTCTGTACAGCAGGGCTCCCCTTTTCTCCTGACTTCTGCTTAAGATAATGAGGGGTTCCTCTGAGTTTCACTCAATGAGATTTTAAACATCCCTTGTACCTGAGACATGACTATTGGCTTCAAATTCCCCCAAGAAATCTTGGGGAAAAAATTATCTGAACAAAATCCTTCACGGCATATAATAGAGTATTTAAAACAACCACACATCATGAATTTATAAGTAGATGTTGACAATGCTCAAACCAATCAGACATTTTACAACGGGCTCCAGGAATCATGATAACTGGATAAGCCAAGAATCAACTGTGGTGAAAAAGTCTGCATATAGGTAAAATAGCACGTCATGTTAACAGTTCACAAGATTTCTGAGATTTATTAAGCTCTGCCCTTGTGAAAAGCCATGAGCCCAATCTGGTCACAGCCAGCAACTGGATGAAGTGATGTAAACCATAACAGCAATTGCTTTATGACTCTGCAAGTAGGGATGCCCGGTGAGCTCTGTCCTGCAAACGTGGCCACACTACCACAGAGAGGGGATGGATCAGGCCCAGAGACACACTGCTGCTGCAAAACTTGCCATGGACATTTCAGGAAATCTCACTTACTGCCCAATTCAGCAGCATGCAGACCTGCTCTACCAATTCCCTCCCTTCTTGCAAGGGACAAAACAGGCACCAGTGTAATGCCACCATGGGAGAAAAGCTGCCAACATACCAGGCCAGCACTGCATTGCAAACACACTGCAAGCAGAATTTCAAGCTAGATCTAAATGCCAACTGATCAATCTGTTAAACAAAGATACCCAAACCAGACACAAAATAGCGCTGAGGAGCTTCAGGGCTGCATACACTAGTTTCAGGTGCCTATCTGTAAGAAAACAATTTTTCAAAAAACCTGTCTAACCTGCTGAGGCACTTGAAATACCAAAAGCACTTACAGTTTCTGGGGAAAACATCCTTAGGGAACAGTAGCTGTGCTATCTTGCATGCCCCACAGCACCACTCTCTTGGCTGGTGTGACTATCTCAGTCCCTATCTCCTCGCCTATGGCTCTTTATGTTTCAGAAATTAAGTGCCCCTGTGCCTAAATCCCCTGAAGAGCATGATTTTTTATGCATACCAGAACACACCTAAGACAAACTGAGAGGCTACAGCTATTCTAGTAAAGAAAATGGTTTCTCTAGCCCTCAGGGCTGCTAGCATGGCACAACGTGCACTCATATGGCTTCACCTCGCTTGCCTCCAAAGATGGGTGGCCATGTTCAAGCTGTTCCCTGGAAGAGTGACTAGCACAGGCTAACCTTGAGCTGCTCCTGCCCCTCTCCTGTTACAGCCTGGGCTCTCAAGGGCCAAATGGCTCCACATTATGGACAGTTGCAAGCTGCTGCTTGTGTCTGGCCTTGTTTAGTTTGTTGATACAGACCCCCTTTCCTGAATGACTCATACATTAGGATGCTCTTGTCTTTGCTCCAGACTGTGGGTTAAGCCATTTGCCTGGTAGCACCCTGCAGGGGTGTGGAGAAACACAGTTTCATTTCAGATCCTGTTTCCTTGATCTCAAATATAAACAGAAAAAAATAAAAGGTCAGATTTCAGATAGAAACAAGATTCACATTGTGATTTTTGCAGTGCAGATGGAAGTGCGTGGAGGACAGCACTTATGACAGGTACACAGTCCCTGCAGTTCCCTGCCTAGCTTTTTGATGCCTCCTGCCAAGGCTAGCACTGCTGCTCGGTGGTTATTTCATCTGTTAATTTGGTTTTGTTTTTTCCATTCAAAGACAGGTTAGAATGACAAGAATATGCTGAAATGGGATGTGCTCATTCCCCACAGGACAGAGAGAAAGTCCTTCTTCTTAAAGCTATTGCAAGCTACCAACTCCCATAGCCTCCAGAAGGCATCTCTGTTTCCTAAGCTTAGGAAAGAGGAGTATGAAATGGTATCCTCTCCAGAAAGGATTTTGATTTCCTGATATGCTCTGAGGATGGAGGGCCTGTTCTGCAAGTCCTTGCCCTTCACACCATGCCTGGGAAGGCCCATGACCACTGTGAACCCTGCAGAGATTGGGTGCCCCCTGGACTGCTCGAATGACAAACTGCTTGAGGGTCCAGCCTGAGGGATGGGCAAAGGTTCATAATAACATCTTTTGGTGCTGCTGTGTTTCACAGTCTTCTGTGTAGCAGTTATGACAGAGAAAACTTCCCAGAGCTTCTTCAACAACAGCCTGGATTAATGAATAACCTTAGTCTGGGCAGAGATACGGAAATCCACCCTTGTGAGCTCTGCTCTCAGCCATTTGAGTTGAGGAGCAACAACAGTGATATTTTGGCTGGGGAGGGTTAAGGAGGGAGTACAAGGATAAGAAAACAAGAGGATGGGAACAAGAAGAAGGAAAAGTAACTTCCTCTTGATTAGGAATGACTGGTGATGAGAAGCAGGCTTGCAGATGGCTTCCTTTGTGGGAGCAGGGCATGCAAGAGTGAGGAAAGAAAGAAGCTGGAGACAAGCAGGCTTGCACACTTGTGAAGAAAAAGCTTCTTTTTGCAAATATTACTTTACTATTTAATGGCATGTTCTGCAGCTAGAGCAGGCCACCCTTTGCCTTTGGCTGCTGAAGTCCCACTCCTGGCTTGCAGCAAGAGTAGAGAGGCAACCTAGCCCTTATTAATGGATGCACTTGATCACCTGGCTGAAAGAGAGGGAGAGAGCAAAAAATAAATATGTTCTCAGACAGACGGAATGAGAAAGGGAAGTCATCAGGCAAATGGCAGACACGAACCAAAGCTTATATGTCTGTGTTTTAACATCCTGGCTAGGAGATAATGTCAAAAGGCAGGTGGAAATGAAAGGTGCTTGAGGATGCTTGAGATAAAAAAAAAAACCTGCCAAAGGTGAAAAGCAGAAGAAGTGAAGAGAGGAGCTAGAAATAGGAGAGGGAACAAACATGAGTGACACACCTGGGAAATTCACAGCATTTCTGCCAGGCACTCAGCCGAGCAAGACTGTCAGCAAGAGGGGATGGGGCTGAGGATGAAGGGGGAAAAGCAGTGAGGGGCGAGCACAGCAAAACAGCTGAGCATGCAGGTCCTGGGGACAGAGGAGAGGCCAGTGCTCTCATACGCAGAAGAAAGCTGCACTGATGGATGCAGAGGCAAAACACGCTCACACATGGGTACCTGCACATAGGGCTAGAGCTCCGGCAGCCACCTCTCTGTGTCAGCCCCATTTATGCCTTGTTTTGAGATAAAGCAAGTTGCACAACATCAGCATGGGCTGATCTCCATGTAAGGGCCTGGGAAGGAGCCAGCTCTGGCAGCTGGTGTGGTGGGGCTGCCCACAGCACAGGTGCTACTACTGGTGGGTATGGCACAAAGGTGCCTGTCACATCTCCCTGGGCTTAGCAGTTAAGCAGGGAAAGACTACCAGATCTGAGGCCAAAGCTGAAAGGAGGGTAGATTGCTAAACCGAGCACGGAAGTTGTTAGGGAAAAAAAATTGTCAGCAGTTCTTAACCAAATAACTTTCATAAACATGATGCTGCTTAGACTGCATTGCTGGGAGCACGCGTGTGTGTTGCTGCCATTAGCTCACATGTTTGCTTTTCAGAGATTCAGGGAGATGTGTGCTACATGGGCCTGAACTTCAAAGATGACAAGTGCTCTCATCCCATGGTTGGCAGTTCCAGTAGGTACCACATCCTCTGCAGCATCAGGTCGCTGCCAGAGACTGGCCTCACCAGGAGTGAAGACACACCTTTTGAGAGGGTTGAACAACAGTTTCCTAAGAGCCGTGTGCCTATGTGTCCAGTGAATGACGTGGTGTCATTAAGAGTATTCACAAGTCACCATTTTGTTATACAGAGCCCTAAGTCACAAAACAGAGCCCCAAATTTTAGGTGAATTAGGCCATGGAGAGGTCTGGCATTTCTAGAATAGCTGCCTCCATTCCCTCGCACACTGAGTGCCTCACTCCCTGAGGATTTACATGCCCTCAAATGAGTACATTTAAATATATAGGTAGCAATATAGCCTCTGCTCTGAGACAGCCCTTGGAGCACATAGTCACCAGACATACAATTTAAGCTACTCTAAAAATGACTCCCCTTTGTCATCTAGCTCCATGCTTTATTGATGTGTCACATTATACAGAATCATAGAATCACAGAATCATTTAGGTTGGAAAAGACCTTTAAGATCATCAAGTCCAACCATCAACCATGCCCACTAAACCATGTCCCGAAGTTCCTTGTCTACATGCTTTTTCAATACCTCCAGGGGTGGTGACTCCACCCCTTCCCTGGGCAGCCTGTTCCAATGTCTGACAACCCTTTCAGCAAAGAAATTTCTCCTAATACCCAATCTAAACCTCCCCTGCTGCAACTTGAGGCCATTTCCTCTCATCCTATCACTAGTTACTTGATAGAAGAGACCAGCACTCACCTCACTACAACCTCCTTTCAGGTAGTTGTAGAGAGCAATAAGGTCTCCCCTCAGCCTCCTTTTCTCCAGGCTAAACAACCCCAGTTCCCTCAGCCACTCCTCACAAGACTTGTGCTCCAGGCCCCTCACCAGCTTGGTTGCCCTTCTCTGGACACGCTCCGGTGCCTCAATGTCCTCCCTGTAGTGAGTGGCGCATATATTAAAATTGAATGTAGTTGAGAGGGTTAACGGTAGCCATCTTTTTCCTTCCATCCTTTGGGACATTTCTTTCACTGATACAATCAGATTACCCCAGTTTGCCAGTCACCAAGTCCTCTGTACCGTGTGCTGCTGAACCTCCTTTCCCCCTGCCTTGGCCACAGCCGCACGCTCTAATTCGGTCACACCACACCAGGGCTAGCACAGGTCAGCTGAGGTACCGGTAGCTCTGCACAGCGCAACTCTCCGGGGTGCGTTTCAGGGAGGCAGTGCTGCCCTGGCATGCCGGCAGCCTCGCTGAGGCGAGAGATCTGAGTGTTGCCTAAGAGCTGTAGGTTTGTCTGGTGAACTAAGGCTTTTCCTGGAGGTCTTTGTTGCGCAACCCACAGTGATTAAGGCTTCCATGTTCTCAAAAGGAAATGAATATTTTGCAGGCTACGTAAGGAAGAATTTGGGAACTTAGGAGGCTAGGAGGGAAAGAATACACAAGCATGTAATTGGGTGAAAGATGAAACACTTAAAAATTGCTTCAAATGTCAGAGAATGAGTGGGGTGAAATTTTTCCAGTCAACAGCAAATTCACTGAAATTTGTAGTAGCAAGAAGAAACAATTTGCAAATTTTGGCTGGATTCACCAATCACCCTCATTTAGAAAACAGAAGGCAATTTATAAAAAGTTAGAGTGTTTTGAAGGTTTTGAATTGCCATGATTAATTCTGAAAAAGTCAAGTGCTGCTTTTTCAAATCATGGAAGCTTTGTTTTTCCACTTTCTATTTGGTAAAGGCCCTTTTAAAATAGACCTAAACACTAAGGGAAAGATCAAGGAATAAATATCTTGAAGTATCTTGAAGAAAAATGAAACATTCTGTGTGAAAACAAACAAAGCATTTTGTGGAGATTATTTTTTCCACAAAAAAACGAAAAAATCCATTTCAGGTTGACCTGCCTTACATCTATTCCTCTCCATTTATCAGTGTGATCATCCAGGCAAAAACTCATAATACACGTAGCTCTAATGAGTTATAGTGAGCTCCAACTCATTCTCAAGAATAGCCTATATAAAAGATGGATCTGTCATGTGAAACTCCATGACTACTGTGAAGTGTACTCAGTACTGAGGTATTTAGCATACCTTATTATCTTTGGCAGCTCTGGTGTACATCGTTGTGCCAATAACGTTATTGAAAACAAAAAGAAGACAACTTGGCCAATTATTGGATAACCAAAACTAATTGCTAAGATTTGAGTCCAATAGTGGGGTATGGGAAAGCTTCCCATAACACTAATGCTTTAGAAAAAGTTAATCTCATTGTTCGTGTTTTTGACAAACTATTTTTGAAACATAGCTTAATTTCATAAGATTTTCAGAACACGTGCAATGCTTACAGTCTTTCAACAAGTCACTTCTCGTGTCACATTAAAAACACAAACTGAAAATCTTGTTCTTCATCCTTTTACACCCTTTGTAAAATGTATACTGCTATGCTCCCAGTGGGGTATAAGAATACAACATATGTAATTCAGACTGTGTAATTTCTGACTGTGCTGCAGAGGTAGTTTAGGTGCAGTAACAGCTCCCTTCTTAAAATACTGCCTAATACATTGGCTAGAAAGTCCAAGGAGGAGGAGCTCAAGCATTTGCTTCAACTTCTTCATAATAAGTACCATTGTACTGCTCAAAGTTTAATGAGCTTTAATAGTATCACTTGAAGGAAGGGTGTTTCCTCCCTCCACAGAAACTGCCTTGTGAATATGTACAGAAGTGTCCTATTCTTCTTTCAGTGAACTAAGGCTTTGGTTAAGATCAGTTTCAGTGGTGAATTTCAGGAATTAAAAAAAAAAAGAAACCAGCACATTTTTATGCTGCTCAACACACTGGGAAAATTTTGCTGAACGATCTCGTTCTGTGACAGTACTTCTGTCTGTAGCTGCACATGAAAATCTTATTAAAATACATTTTATTTATTAACTCCTATTTTGAAATAGAGGAGATTTGGGACCAACAAACTAATTTAATAAATAATAGCAAGAGAGAGTACTTGATCTTTGATAGGCTCAGATTGCCTTTAATTTTGGTTATATAGTAGGTAGTGTAATCATGGGAGCAATATACATAATACAGTAATGGGTACACTGAAACTGCATTTAAATTAATACCTAATTAATCAGAAATATTAGTCAGAGAGAACAGAGGCACTATATTGAAAACAAAAGAAATCTTCAAAGAGAAGTGGGAGTTTTAGGCATGTAAAACATGTCTGAAAGATTACAGACAGTTAATTTAGAGGCAAGAAACTCGAAATGTGTATAAATAGCTGCCTGTTGACAGGTCTTATAATGGAAGTCATACCTAAGAAATGGAAGGGCAACCAATTTTAAATGTAGGAACGGGAAATTGTCTTTTTCCTTAGTGTTATCCTGTGAAACTCACAGCTGGAAGATAGTATTGTGGTCAAGAGCTAGCAGGAATTTAATTTCTTATTTATCTAGGAAAAATGTATGAAGAGAAGAAACTACTGAGCTACATGGTACAAATCATCAGCTAAGAATACAGGGGGTGGTTAGTTTGTAGACATATTTTTAATTTGCAAGGTTTCTCGCTTCTTCCTTTGCAGTACTTACCCCTAGCCTCTCTCAGAGGCAGGATGTTGGACACAAAAGGACATCCGACTGACCCTGTGTCGGTTCCTATTGCCCTCCCTCTGGAAAGAGCCCGTGGATATGGAGCACTTCTGAGTGGGAAAAAGAGCCAAGATAACTTAGAAAATGTTGGCCTGCTGTACGTGTGAGATATAAATATTCCCTTGTCATGGCTAGAGGTTTGGGAGGCCTCAGACTGACTGGAGACACCATGTTGCCACATGCCAGCACATTGGAAAACATCTGGGAAGTCACCACAGAACAAATTACTATTCATGAGGAAAAACCGTAAAACAAAGCCTGTCCTTCAAGTCCTGGAGGCCCAGTAGGATGCAGCGTGGTTTAGGACGCTGGGGCATCAGTTGCACAGCCGGAGGACCTCAGTGGCATATTGCCAAGAGCCCGATGGCTGTGTGTCATTTGCATGTGCAGGGTTAGATTTTAAGCAGAGTTCAGTGCACAGAGTTAGATTCCTACCAGTAAACACAGCACTTCTGCAAACCAGTAGAGAGAAAGTGCGTGCATAGCGATTTGAGAAGCAGGGGGACAAGATGTATCAAATGAGAGATGAGCACAACACCCAGCCTCTGAAACCATGGCCAGCTTTGTTTCTGACATGATACACGGCCATTTCAAATTGTTAAGTGATTGTATTCTTTGGGCTTCTTCAGACCTGTAATAGGAAATGCCTGCTCACAGACATAGCAGTATTTCCAAAGAACCTTCTACAAACAGCAGTCCTCACATATAACCATCACCAACCAGGCAGCTATAGAAATTCACCTTGGCAAAGTCCGGGCTACAGCATGATTACTTTGTCAATTCTACTTCAGCTTTCGTCTCAGCTTCTTCCAGAGTCTTTCCAAGTTGTGGATCCCTCTTTCCTTCCCAGGGTAGGAACACTCTAACTGACACATACTCTGAGCTGTCCTATCCATTCCTCCTGCAGCTGGACAACAAGGATTAGGTATGCTCAAACAGTCACATCTGCTGAGCCAAGAAACCCTGTGACTTTTAGTTGCTGATTTGGAGCCATTTGGACTTTCTTTCTGCACAGAGTACCTGAGCCTTCCTAGCCAGGGGCTAGCATGTCAGTGAAGCAAAATAAATGAGACATCAGGCATGCTGTCTCTGCTGGTAGCTCATGGGCAAGGCTTAATGAAGATAGCAACAAGCAGAGGAATGCTAGTAGCAGGAATATGGCTTATAGAAACAGGTCAGTGAGTCCCCGCTTGAGGACCTCCAGTTCTGCACATTAACCAACTGAATCTGAGAGGTCCCTTCAGCAGACATCTGCAAGTGCAGGCTCAGTGTTACCACTGAAAGAGCAGAGGATCCTGGGGAGTTGCTGGCCCAGCCCTCTGCCTCCTATGCAAGGAGATGCGATGGACTCTAGGGAAGAAATCGTCATATGCCCATGGGAGAATCATACAGGCAGAATGAAAAGGGTCACACAGGACCTTAAGGATGTTGTCCAGATTACCTTGGGGTCATCTGGTCAAAGATACTCCTAAATCAAGGAGAAGAATTCCCAAACTAACTACAGGGGATAGAAGGCGGAGTTAGCATGCATATTGCTGCAAAGGAGGATTCAATGGTTCTCATTAATAAAAAAACACTCTAGGAATATTTAGACAAAGACATCCTAGGGTCAGATATACTAATGGAGGATCTTGGCAGAGGGATGGCTTTCTTCTTAGATGCTTTGCTCGGGAAGACTAGATACCAAAGAGACTGATGCTCTTGCAGTGTGTGGGTTAAGGAAAAAAGAATTGGCTGGCTGGCATGCTCAGCTGCTGGAGAAGGGGCCTGGAGTGTGACATTGCCCAGAGCTTCCTTTGAGGTCTCCTACAGTGTACACTCTTCTGATCTTCTCATGCACTGTGGAAAAGATGGAGCATGTTGGAATTGAACATCCCTTGCCTACTGGTGCTCTTGATCTTGCCCTTAAACCTGGTGAGCCTGGGAGGACTCATGTTCAGATGATGTTTGGGGACCAGCAGCCCGTGGGCTAATTGCAGCCTCTGGTATGTCTTCTTGTTTACCTGTACAAATCAATGGGTCTGCAAAGAACTTGAACAGCTGAAAAAATGTCATCTTAGAAGAAAGATACAAACCTATTTCATTCTCAATCCTGAGGTTACAGATTGAGTTAATGTAGATAAACAATCAATTTAGCTGGTAGGATCAGAGTTGCTCCTAATATTCAGTATGCCAATAGAGCAAATCTTCTCACGTGCTTATCAAAGTGCTGAGAGATGTAGTGTACTGCCTAAAACCCAATGCTTAACTACATGGTTCTACCAGAAACTCACTCAGGGATTATATTATCCTTTCTGTGCCTCCAAAGCTCAACGTTGTTTTGGGATAGTTATTGGTTTGTTGCTCCAGTTGGGACACTTTCTGACCTACAGCAACTGACGTTTTATTTCATCCAAATTCCAGACATGAAGCAATATGGTAATTTGCTATTGTTGGTTATGAATCTGAAAAAAAAAACACGTAAGAGCTATCATTGCCTTGATTCTCACAGTTTCTCATTGCCATTTATGGTTGATGTTATCTCCACTTAAAAACAAGGCAACAGATCTTCTTGACTGAATTTAATTTGTGACCTAACTACACCCATTTTAAGCTTGTTTGACTTCCTTCGTGGCAGAATCACTTACCATTACTGTCACATGCAGATGCTTCTTTCCTAAATGGGTTCACCTGCAAGATTTTGTGGAGGTTTTTTCCCTACATAATTTAGAACTCTTGAAAAATAAAAAAAGATAGAGGCTAAAAAAAGAACACAGAAATCTCAGAGAGCATTCCAGTGCATGGAAAGCACTGGGGGAAGCTCCAAACCGCTACAGGAGTGCTATGGTGATTGCAGAAGCTTAGAAAGGGCCTGAACTGCATGGGAGTGGAGGGGACTCTGGGTCGGCTGGAAGACCATGGCAGCAGCCTGAGGAAGCAAGGCTGCAGTGCAGAAAGCCCTAGAAAACCAAGAAAACATTCTGAAATAGCACTTAGGGAGAGCAGAGCTTCCAAAGGAGGACAGAGAAGCACAGAGAGGAGATGCAGTCTCCTCTCTAGTGACCTGGATGGAAGTAATACCTTGGGTGTCTCCCTGCACAGCATACTTTCTGGTCCTTAGTCACTCTCAGCACACTTCTCTGAGCCACCTTCACCGCTTCAGCATCACTTTGGGTGTATGGCTATCCAAAAACTCTAAGAAGAGGTGCATGGGTACCAAATATGGACAGAGGAACAGTCTGCCTGGTGACAACAAATGACAGTTTAACACTTCCTCCATGACCTCCTCCACCCTCACAAGTGGCCTGTAGACAGGGTCTTCCCCTCTGCACAGCTGATAGGGAACCATGGGCTGGGAGAGGGTGGGGAGACTTCACTTGCCAGGGAGATTGCAGATTTTCCTGTACCCCCATGGCCTTTGGCCTTGGCTATAGAACTTGTGGGTCCTCTTGCCTTGTACCTGATTATCTACCACACTTTCCAGCTCCTTTTTCCAGTGTTTGTTTTCCTGTCCTGTAAGCCTGGTTTGCATTTGTCCCCAGGAGCATGATCTTACAGTCGGCTTTTCTGAAATGCATGTTGCTTGCCCACTACCAGCCCCGCAGAGCCCTCCAGAGCACTGTGCATCAGCAGCCTATTTCTCTCCCACTTCTCAGTCTTTATGTCAATTTCAAATTCTATTTGCAATGGTATTACATTTTTTTCAAGCCACTGATCAAATTATAAAATGGCATAGGCTGCAGTGGAAGTAAATTTAACTGGTAAATGCTCACATGGAATTACATTTGTGACATATGAAGTATTTAATCTATTTAATGCATTGATGCTTAAATAAAAAATAGCCTATAGAACCAAATTAAATGTCTTTTTATGTCAACACTTGTACTAAGAGCACTCAACACACAATCTCAAAAATCTCAGCAGCCTACCTTGGGAAGATTCATTTGCCAGAACTCTGTGTATTTTGGCTTAAATTGAATTGCGATCTCTCTAATTTTTTGTTAATTGATTCTTATATCAACATTATTTTTCCTAAGATCAAGATCAGGATAGGTCCTAGACTAATTTATTTGTTTTCTCCTTTTAAGTATTAGCTCCAAAATAGCTGCCTTCCCATTCTCTGGAACTTCTCTAGGGCTCCACAATATATTAAAAATAAGCAGTGTTGATCCACAATGTTTTTTTGAATGTTCAGATATAAGTTATCTTGATTTACTAATGACTTTGAATAGATTCAGTTTTGTATTATCCTTTAATATTTTTGCAATTAAGTGTTTCATTGTTATGAGTCATTTTTTGAAAAAAATAGATACTGACCAGCTGTGACATTCCATCATTTTTATTGACAGTTCCTCTATTTCGATCCATAAATTTATGTGTTACTTTTGTTCCTGAATATTTGCTGCTACCTGTGTTAGATTCTCTCTTGTGTTCTTTTCCTTCCTTTATTAGTCTTTTACAGCATCTGGCTTCCTCTTTATATTAATTGTTATCAAATTTTCTTGTTGCTTTTTATTTTGTAGTCTCTTTTTTTTTTTTGGTCTTGCATTTTACTTTGGTAAAGCTGTTTTTTAATGAATGTAAATTTCTGTTCTGATTACAGGTTGCTGGTTTTAAGTTATGTATATTTGTAAATAAATCTGTTGCTAGTCACAGTTTCCTATTTATATTTTTCCTCTGATTGATTTGACTTACAATTATTTTCAAGTTTGAGAAATAGTTCCTTGAAAAGGTCCTATATATATTTATTTACATAAGCAAAACATACCAAATACATACATACTTGTTTACACATAAAATGACAAAATCATGTGTCCTGATCACTTTTTTCTAAACAAACAGTAACTTGTAAGTTTACAAGCAATTTTTCTTTATCTGATAATATGAGATGCAGAATTCCCTGGGTTGGATATAATGTGTTTTGAGGCATTCTTAAAATTCCAAGGACACTGAAACTCTGACAGCATGACACCACCAAAAAGTCAACAAGAGTTCACCGGTCTCTATGACACAGGCTGTCATTTTCTTTTTTTAGTGGAATTTGGTTAATTCTGGTAGATATCTGGAAAAGCTGTTAGGCATGTATTTAAAGTTTAGCACATGCTGAACAACTTCACAGAATGAGACTGAATTTAAGCACTTTTTAAAATTATTCCCTGGTACCTCTAGCACCCGTCTGAAAAAAAGTCACAAAAATACAGAAAGAGCAATTGCTGTTAGTAGATATTATCCAAATGTTTAAAATTAAGCATATGCTTAACATCACTGCTACACAACAGCATGTTTGTTCAGACTATAACTTGTTATACAACACAGTATAACATCCATGGGTAATTAAGAGGTCAAATATATCTATATCTCAGGTTCACATCTGCAAGCTTGCAGATGAAATGCTCGTGGTCTGCTCTCCACAACCTTGATCTACAAAAGTATTTGGAGATCTTTAGAAATAAGAGCAAGTAAGTGATCCCACTCAATCATAGGGCTATTATTGCTGTGTTTAAAGGCCTTACTGATTTAGGTCTATAAATAGCAGAGTAACACTATGAGTACTAGTCATCCAAATTTCCATCATTAAACCCTGCCATCACTCTTTTTGAAACAGTGCCTGTCAGAGCTCATCAGTGTCCTGGCTAGCACATCTACAACTGCTTAGCAGTCTTGTATTGAAACAGTTACTCACTGAAAATGTGCCTTTGCTGAAATCAAAAATAGCAGCAGATCTGATGCAGCATCAGCTCATCAATCAATGCTCCTTGGATCCTGGAATGAGTTTCTAGAGAAGAAGAATGGCAGAGATGGTGCACGTACAAGTCCTGCTGCAGAATAGTGGATAAGCTGATGTTCAGAGCTTCGCTTCACCTGGAGAGGGAAAAGCTTCCTGCTGTGAATGATTTACTGCCAAGGGCAAAACTCATCTTTCTAGCCCAATGAATATTTAATTACTTACACAGTGTGAATTAACAGCAGCAGGAGAAAGAGTCTCCTAAACAATTTCCCAGTATTAATCAGATGGAGCAAGGAATCAAACCTGTCTCCAATGCCCTAAAAGGGTGCCTTGATGAGCAATTGAATTATTATACTGGTGTTGGCAGGGATCAGAGACAGGGTTTGCCTCCCATTTCTGGCTAAAAGGAAGGAAAAATATTAGAAGGAGTGTTAAGATTAACACATGCAGCCCCTTTGTTGCAGCATTATAGGGCAGGACTGGAAAAAAAAAAAAAGGCTGATAGCTCTATGTTTATCTAACCTCTTGAAGAATGTGGAAGTAAAGAGCAGAATGGAGGACAGCTGCTTGTGAAGCTGATGTACCCCTGACCAAAGTAATGAAACTGAGTTTGCAACCACATCACAAGAAGTGAGAACACGTGCAATACTACCTGTGCTTTGAGAGAAGGGGCTGAGGGGCTGAAACCCCAGAAATCTTTCTCCAGAGGAATTGGATCCTTGCTCAAAACAAGAGGGGGGGGGGAAGAGTTAGGAGTATTTTTCCTTTTCTCATCTGTTCCTTGTCCTGTTTTAGATTGAAGTAAACAAATCAAAACCTGTGGAGTGGTGAGACGCTTCTGGTCCTGATGGACCTGCTTGCTCAGAAAACAAAATGAAAGCATGGCTCATCTAACCCTTGAAGTGTGAAGTTTAATGGAACAAGGGGCTAGGGCCAGCCTCTGAGCCGGTTGCCATGCAGGATTGGTGCCTGCCTTACAGCTAGATCTGCTATAATAAGCCCTACAAGCCCTGCCTTTTTGGAAGATGCTCCATATTTTTAAATCATTCAAGACTTCAGTCTAATTTGAAGAATGTTCAGTGAAGACAATTAATTAGCTCCAAAAACATGTGAGGTGCAAACATATGGTGAGCCAAGCTGCTTATGCAGAAAATAGAAAAACCCTAAATAACATTTAAAAGCAAGCCTGAGTAAAATCATTTGGGGCTTTCTCTCTTTACAAAACGCAGACAGTAGAGATTAGTTAATACAAGAATTAACCAATATATACTGTTGATTAAGGAAGGACAAAAGTAAAAAACTGATTTGCACTGGCCTGTTGAAAATACCTAGCAGTACTGCTGGATGCTACCTGCACTGCTTTGCTCTAAGGCAGCTGGCCCTCTTTGAGCAGGGTCGCTCTCCCGAACCATGCACCAGGGAGCATCCAGTGGGCAAGGCACTACTGGATCAGGAATGCCGTGCTCCTGACTCTCTGTTTTCCCAGTTGTCAGCTCTGTTTATAAATGGTCCACTTATAGAAAATCCAGCACCTGCTAGGGACACCTCAAGTTGCCAAGTGCTTGAATGTATCTCAAAAGGAGCCATTCCATGCTTTAGCCTGTCATGCTCAACTCTTCAGTTAAAGCAGCTTCCCAGGATTTCTGAAGGCAAGTTTAGGCTGCTGTGAACAAACTGGACAAACCTTTAGAATTGCTTTTGGGAAGACCTAAGGTGTACAGTATTCCCTTTCAGAATAAAATAGCAGATCCACTGGGCCTTGAACATACCACCCTCTGTAAACGTAGCATATTTACCCTTTACACAGCACTTAAAGACGAATTCAGAGGGGTAATTCAGAAAAGTCAAAATAATTTTAAAAAATCCCCCTGAATCTTCTACTGTTTAGTTCAACTGATTTGCAATTTTGATATTACTGAAATTTGATGATTATTCATGAATAACTGCCAGGTGGAAAATATCAGATGCCTGGATTTGTTCAAACTTGTTCACCTCTTCCTTTAACCAACCTCCCTCATTCTAAAGGTGCTCAAACAGCAAGGAGCAAACACTCGGTTACACGCAACAGAAAACATAAGATTTGTGTCAGCCCTGTTGCTTGGCTGGCCCCAGCATAGCCCAAAACAGAGCCTGGCTGACCCAGCCTCTGCTGCAAAAACAAAGCAACCCCGAGGAAAACTCTAGCTGCCAGTCTGTGAAGACAGAGATCCCAGAGTTGCTAATAACCAGCTGAAGGGGGAGCTGGGCCTGGTGCATCTTCAACCGAAGGAGGACTTTTGGGAGGCTGCACAACACAAGGGCTCCTGGGTTTTGGAATTCATTCCTCCTCCCCTGTGGCCAGAAATAGCTCCAAATTCTTGACCTTCAGGCATAGTATAATCAGCCCACTTATTAGTCTGGGCTTTTGGGGAGGCTTCAGATGTACAAGGGGTGACTAGGCTCAGAGATTAATGATTTTTTGGGGGTGGTTGCTTTTCACTGGGGTTAGTGAAATGCATTTCTTGCATTTCATGGGCCGTAGCTGGAATAACTTGAGGCTGCCAGAGTATGACATGGGCTTTCTTCATGTAGCTAAGTCAGAATTCATACAGAGGTAAATGAAATGTGGCCTTGAATGCCTTGAATGTTATAGATTTCTGATTCTCTCTGGACTGTTCATCTCATTTGCTCCCGTGCAAAGTTGGCCCAAAATGCTACTGAACAAAAATTCTTGAACAATAGCAGCCTTTTACCAAGGTCAGGCTGATTGCACAACTCACCAGTGACCCTGGACTACAAGCCTTGTGGTGCTGCCTTGCAGCTGGACCATGCTCACTCAGGAAGGGACTTTGCACCATGAACAAGGTGGTCCTGGTGGTCTGTCTTCAGGGAAGCTGGCACCCATTGATGCTAAAGAGCAACTGTCTAGAAACAGTGCATTAATCTGTGAAGCTCACTGCCTCAAGATAAAAGGAGGTCAAGTGCTCAAAAGGACTCCAAATGGATTAGTTTTTGTACTGCTCCTGCAAACTTCTAATTGTACTTGACATTCACAGATGACAACAGAGAAACCTTCATATAACAAGGCATTATCCAACCTTTCCAGGAGTTAAACAAAAAAAGACAAAAAAAGCCATTGTCCAAACAATTTTCTGACAAGGTCTAGTAAAACAGAAACAGTCCACCAGAGACACACCACTTCCATATGGCCTCTCCCAAATGCCTCCCGAGTGCCTCCTGACTTGTTGAGGAGTAAGTGCAGAGGCAGCAAACACCACCGCAGCTAAACAGCAAGTCCTCATCGCTGCTTGGCTGGCCCAGGAGATGGTGACTATGCAAATTATCAGCAAAAGGTGGAAGGAGAGGTTTAGTGGGATGAGGTGAGGCTTAGTGCAGTGTGGATGCAATAGGCTGGCGTGACCAGCCACGGCAACCCTGACCACTTGCACCTCGTGGGAGTGGGGGTGGCATCCTGGGCCCTTTGCAAGGGATAGCAGGGAGCTGGGAGCTGCCTCCTGACATGGTGCACATCTACCATCAGATCCCTGATGCAGCCCCAGGCTCAGGCACATACCTCAGAGAGGGCTTTGAATTCCTTCCAAAACACTGGTAAAAAGATTTGAAATACATTGGTGTGGACGGTGTTACCACCAGCTTCTTCTTCCCCCAAAATCAAATGGACTTGTACTTATGGGGACAATATGCAAAGAAAACAATATTTATCAGGTTTCCCAGATGTTACTTAAAACACTGAAATAATATTGTTTTAAACCTATAACCCAGACCTTAACACACAGTTTTGAAATATGCTTCTTTCTTCTACATTTATTATGCAGAAGAGATCTAAAAATAAATTCAGACACTCGAAATACACTTTAGAAATTTGATGCTCTAAATTGACCCATGTCTAATTTTATCCTAGTTAATCTGAAAAACCTTTAAATTGAACACTTTGTCTCCAGTTTTAATGTTACTTGCATTTGCGGTTCTGTTTTCAGACCAAGGTATTGTAAGAAAACAAGCTCACTGGCAGACCAGCCTTTCACACCGCAAATCTGCTTTTCAGACTTCAGAAGCCATTTCTAAGCACTTAGAGAGGTCTAAAAATGCATTATTTTTCTAAGCATGGGTCAGTAAAGAGAGATTATGCAGATCTAAATTCACCTTCTGCTACCAAACATAGGAAAAGGGAACCTTTGAAGCCCAAGAACAGCTAAGAATAATTGTCAGTAAGGAGAGTCACACGGACAGGAAGCAATACTCACGTTGCAGCTTTAGGTAACAATCAAACTGATATAGGAAGCCAGAAAGCTTTCACTTAATCAGCAATGCTTAGGTTTACTACCCTACTTATAGTACTCTTATGCCTGTGGATCATTTCAGATGAACTGTTTTCTTTCGTTTTAGCACCAGTGATTAAAAATCCTTTCTCAATAAAATACTGAAATACTCAATATGACATACTATGGTGTTAAACCCTAGTCATCAGTGAAGTTGTTCAGAAAATGCCCATTGAGGTGTACTGATGCAGGTGAAAATGTTTACAAGAGCTTAGAAACCACAACTAAATATATTTTCAAATTAGATTAGCTCTCAAATGCACATTAGCATTTGCTCCCAGATCTTCAGGACAGCTTGAAAAGGTTTATGTCAGGAGTTTTTTGGAATGTGGCCATTAGCTCCACTGTGAGAGTGGTTAGGTGTTGAGTGAGCACTTCTGGAAGTGCTTTCCAGTTGTGTCTCAGGGCTGAGTATGGGAAAGCATGACCTACTGCAAAAATTTGACCTACTGCATAGGGAGAACAGAAAATATGGTGACTGTCAAGCAGCGCATGTAAGCATCAAGCAATACATCTTTACATAAGAGCACTGTAAACATTCACTGCTCTGGAAGTCATTATATTGGAATGGGTTCGTAATGGAAATACATTGAGGAAATCATTCTATCTACCTGGATGTTGGTGAATTGTATCCAACCAGCATCCAGTGACAGAGAACAAGTAACTGTTGCAGGCTTGAGGACAGTCACTTTTTAGAGGTTAAGCTCTTCCAGTGTGTTTAAATATTTGAGAGGACACAGTTTTACTTGTCACATTGTACTGACATGACAGGTACCTGCACTCATGCCACACAGCTTGTGCAGGCATGTAGTCCTTAAAAGAAGCTGCAGCTTTTGGCTCCAATCAATAGTACGTGCATCTTGACACATTACTTTTGTTTAAGATCTTGGCTGAGAGTCCAACCTTTGGGTCACTGAGTTGATACTGCACAGAAGACATTTGCCTGTATTTGGTAACACCAGTTTTTCTTACAAACAAGTCAGTAGTGCTAAGTGCACATTTCATTTTCATATTCCATATTTTCATATGTGCATCTCAGTGGATGGCATCATATATCACCTATGTAGGCTGACTTGCAATGGCTCCACTGACCTCTAGTATTTTTCCAGTGCCAGTTGCAAGGAATTTGCTGATGAATATCTGGCCCCTGATACGCACCTTCAGCAGAGGGATATCTGTGCAATCAGTCATGGTCTGTTGCAGGGCGTGTTTCAGACCATGCTTTGGAATAGGTAGGCCCACTCCCCAACTCTCCCCTGGATTTTGCCTGATGCACTTTCCTCTGCAAGAATTAATATCCTCATTGCCATAACTTTGGCATCCTTTTCGCTTACTACAACCCAATTCCATGTTGTCTGATATTTCCTCCTCCAGTCTATATGGGAATACTGCGTTTAATAATATAAAACTTTCTTAACTACAACTTTCCTTGAAAGCAATGGGGAAAGAATCAGGCCTGAGCTGCCCATGCAGAACAAGATGGCCAAACTGTGAGTAATACACAACTCACCTCAAAATGCTGCACACATGGTTTCTATACAACTAAATGCCTCTTTTTTAAGAAACAGGAGAATTAACATTGCAGCATACATGCAAGACAGAAGTCTTCAGCAGCATCCCTTCAGTGTGGTGCTCAGCATGAAGACTGAAAGAAAAATCACAAGAACATCACCAGAACCAGCTCTGGTCTCACTGTCTGAGATCAGGAGATAGCTTGTGAGATCAAGTCCTTTGTAACAGGCTAAATCCTGCCATGTTAATTCACCTTTTACACAGTCTAGTGGTGGGATGCATCTCAAGAAACCTGTTTTCTTCACAGCTAACCTGGCTGGGAGCTGGCTGAGTCATCTCACACAAAGCCCTTTACCTCCTCAGACTTCAGTTTCATCATCTCTGAAATAGTGCTATCAATGTTTCCTTGTAGTGCTTGAAGATCAGCTCCTGAGACGAGCTATTTTACTATTATTTAGGTAAAAACATGTAGGACTTCGTGGGAGTTCTGCACAAAAAAAGAGAAGATGAGTACTTCCCCTGAAGTGGCCATCACAGGACATGAATCTCTCTGATGTACAAACCCAAACCTCTGTGGACACCTCACCTCCCACCAGCGCCCTGCTACAAAGCCACGGTGCTTCACAGCTGAGACCTTGATCAAGGTCTGAATGACTATAGCCATGGGCTGAGATGACAACCGCTGGCATTAGGGGCCCGTCCCAAAGAGATTATTTTATTCTTTAAGCAAAATGGTGCAGTTCAGAGGAATCCACCAGCCACAGTCATTGTGCCAAATTAGGACATGGAAAATGGGAGGTCAGGTTGTCCACCTGAATCAGCTCAGTGAGAGGACTTGAACTGAAGTCTCTCCTGTAAGCAGCCTACAAGTGGCTGTCATGTCTTGGCAGTGGGGTGAAATTTGTCAAAGAAAGACAAGGCGAAAGTAAGTGGCTGGTTTAGATGCCTTCAGATAAGAAGTTTCAGATGGAAGACACTACTTCCCAGCAGATAACTTATGCTAGAAGCAATGCTCCTCAGTTCTTCCCCCTACAGACTCACAAATGCAGCATGCTGGCCTTCACGGGTTTCATTTTGGATGACTGCTCGTCCCTTGGGAAGAGTCTGGGCCAACTCTGGAGCAGTGAGTGCACTAACATTATTCATACACTGAAACCACTTACTACAACACCTGAGAGATGCTTGCAAACCTAGCCTTTCGTTAGCTTGGGTACATTTTGCCATGACCTTGCATAGTACTTACCTGGATTTCCTGGTGCACCTAAGAACATGATCAGCAGAAGTCTATGAAAATGGAAGAGATAAAAAGAACATTTTTGTTTTTTCAAATTCTTCAGCTTTCTGGCCATTCACAAGTAGTCAGAAGGCCCTCTTCTAGGAGTGAGGTACTATAGTTACACCCTCCACACAGTGCTAAAAATGCTATAGCTATAAAATGGCTCTTAGTGAGTCCTAGATACTTACTTGTGGGAAAAGGAAAACAGTGCTATGTCCCACAGCATGGTAAGCAAAACATATTTCATTTTAAGAGTAGACTACTATGAAAGCAAATACTAAAAATTGCTACATTAAAACCTCAAGGTATTCACTGAAACCTTTTCTGATTTCTTTTTTTTATAAAAAAGGTTGTGTTTTTCTTCCTTTTATATATAGAGAGAGGACACTTGTTTCTCAGGATGCCTTCCTGGGGGTAAGTCTTTGGTATGAGGGTAGACTTTAAAATTAGGCTTACTTATTCATTTATTCTGGCTAGATACGTGACTGGCACTGGGTTGCATTGTTTCCCCTTATAGTAAGTAATCAACATTTTTCTTTCTTTTACAGCATTTCAATCTTCATTTGGCAGTAGTTTAAACATATCAGTATTAGCAATTGTAAGCATACCCTGAAATAAACACACTGAAGTGCAAGATACCTCGTGGTCTGCTTTTAATTCCAATTAAAGGTTTAGTAGAAACTATCCTAGAAGGAAACATAACCTCAAGCAAACTATTTTAACACTGTATGGACAAACAAACTCTCAGGCAAAGCTAAACACAGCTCACTGTAAATTACAGACCAGTCTTTCCCAGAGTATGAAAGGATATAAGCAGACTAAACTGACTTTCTCCACTCTCACAAGTGAGGAAAAACACATAGCAGAGAGAGAAGTCTCTTGTCTGGTCCTGAAATAAAGACCCAAGGTGATATTATGATTAAAGTTGTGGATATTCTTGATAGTACTGCTCTGTTTTATGCCCATCCTTGCAGATAGATCTCAGATGTGCAACCATAGGGGATAGCAAGCTCCCTTATAAAAAGATCTGCCATAAAAGACTAGAAAATATTAAAAAATGGTTGAGTGAGGAAAACCCCACTTGTAACTTGTCTGACAGTAGGCTGGGATGTGATAGACCTGTAGCCTGACTGAGGTCAAACCTAGGAGAGAAAGCAGGCCTTGTAGGGCCATTATTCGGTGTTTTATATAAACAGCTACTCCTATGTCCTGACCTCCAGGCCCAAGAAGATATTCTTGTTTAAGGTCACAAGGGAAACAGAATTGAATAGAGCCTGGTAGTTTTTGAAGGAGGAACACCTTAATTACATGGAGACAGACAGATTGCCTGCCTGTGGAAACATAACTCTGTTAGCTAGGCTTGATATAAACTGGCCACTTCCTGAAGAGCTTTCCCATTTAGTATTCATGTACAAGATAGCTAACCAAAGTGAAATCCCCTGTATTTCATTAATAGATGTTGTTACTAAAATGAAACTGATTTCCTGGATTCTTTTAAATAAAGCTACCAAAAATAGTCACATACCACTGCCAAAAAGTTATTGCAGTCTAAATTCCCATGGAAAGCATCAGCGTGTGGTATTTTCTTCAGCTGGTGTATAATTACTTCCCAAATGAAATGCCACGTACTTCACCTGGAGTCCAGGAGCCACTGCCATCATCCATAAAAAAGGAGGGTGTATAGTATGCTATTGCTGTCTTCACATGGGTGTTGAGAGGAGAATGCTTATAATAATGAGGCATTTGAGGCAATGTTGTACTGTTAGGGTCATTAAATAGATCAAATAGAAAATACACTCTCTTCTAAAAAAAAAATGTCAATGGCTCTATGTCAAGACTAATAAGGTTAATGGGACTACATATAGAAATCTGGAGCCTGAGGGCCAAATTTTATGAGATGCTGAGTGGTCTCATCTTGCTCAGAGTATTAAGCATTTTTTAGCCCCAGTGACTCAATGCAATTACTCACATTACCAGGTCAGAGAGACTGATATTGATTCTCCTTAGCCATTCACTAGAAAGAAAAACAAAATAAAATCATAGTTTCTTATGTATTTTTAACTGACTCAGGCCCTTAGTTTACAGTTATGGGACACTACTCCTTTAACTAAAAACATGTCTTCCCATTTCAGTTTCAGTATAAGTCATCTTTGTGTGCTCTGTATGAACCTAGATGGCTCTTAAGAGATGTTTTAAAAATCAGTAGTTCTGGCTAAGCTTGTACATTCTGACATCTCTGGTAACTGCAGCAGTTTGTTAGTGTGATAGTCTGTGCTATTAGCATTTAATTTCAGTATCTTTTATGAACTTTGTGTGAGGCTCTGATCTGTGCCTTCCTTTGAAATAGGACAGGATCAATATTGTTTCAAGTGTGATTTGGTTCTTTTTGTGTGCAAGGTATACAAGAAACGCTCATCCTTAAAGTATTTCCCTGCAAGACAACACTGTTCACTCTGACAGGGAGCAGGAAACACTGTGGAAGCTTGGAGTGGTTAAAGTCAGAAAAATGTTAATTATCTAGTGGGAAATTAGCTGGAGCAATGCTTTTCAAGCTCTTTCTGTTTGGAAGTCCCTAAAAATCTGCAAGTGAGTGCAAACCAATTTTCAGAAAAAAAGTAGTTACTTGCTAATGCATTTGTGTTTGGGTTGTCTTTCACAAACCCTTTAGAAGAGTAACTGCTAAGCTACGACATTGGTAGAGAAGTTCCTTCTTCAGAAGCTGGGAAATGTCACACATTCTTTATGATGTCTTTTGTTGAGAATCTCAGTTACCAGGATTTTAACCACTGAAAAGATATTTCTTTCAGCAATAGCATGCTCAAGCACCATCTCTGTTTGAGCTGTTGCAAAGAAAAGCCATATTGATATCTTCTGACAGTTATTTGGATTTTTCTTGGCCAATTGCTATACAGCTTTAACAATACTAAATTTGATATTTCCTGTCATCATAGACTGAGATGATCTATTTCCAACAGAGTCATTCTTAATTCTCAGTATTAGCTAGCCTGTGTTCTGATGTTCAGTGGTTACATAGCTATGACTTTGCTGAATGGTGTTGTATAATTTGACCATACTTACGGAACCATTTCTATCTTAGAACATTTATTTTTTCATTTTTAAAATATATGGGGAAATAATGTCAGCTTCTATCTCCTTTTTTTCCCTCCAACTTTATCTAATAAAGGTGCTATGTACATTTCATCCCTCTGCATATCTGAAAACAGCTATAAGTTCTCTCAGAGGTGTATGACATAGATGATAATCAAAGTATCATCTATGTGTAATCATTCCCTACTCAAGGAAAAGCCTTGATCAGTTTGCATTTCTGTTCCTTTGTATTTAGAGGACTAGAATTCCAGGATCATTACCTCATATTTTGGAGGGATTTTAGACTGCAATACTATTTCTTATTCAAGCACAGGAAGCATCTACGTTGTAGGCATTCTTTCTTTCATAAATATTCAGTAAAGATTTATTTCTTGCATACAAATGCCCTGCTCCTCTGAGCTTTGAGAAATTGTGATTTCTTCCCAGGGCAAATCATAAAAAAATATTCTTCCTAGACTGAATTTCCACAGAAAAGCCTCTAACCTTCAGCATTAGTAATCAAGCTTTGTTACTAAAATATTTGGTTATTTTTGGTTAATGAGAACTTTTGAAGTTACACTGGAATGTAATTTTTTCCCTTTTCATGAATCATCATGTTCCTAGCATTTTTCATTAGCAGTTGGTGTCAACATGGCTTGGAGAAATTGAAAGGAAACAAGCTGGAAGGCTTTTAGCATATAGTCACTTTGTTGTATAAAGATACTTACACAGATCATTAAAAAAATTTTAAACACCTGGTGTGGGTAAGAGACATATGAATAATTTATGATGGTCCAAAATCTGCATCTATTAAAGCAGCCATTGGGCTCTGTTTGGAAATAGAATTTGGTTATTTACTGTCATTTTCAGTAGAAAATGGTATTTCTTATTTAGCTTCTTTAGACAGCCTTAAAAATGTGATTTGATTCTTTCTGTGTGCAAGATATATAAGAAACTCTCATCCTTAAAAGTATTACCCTGCAAAACAACACTGTTCATGGAAATTGGAGATTTGTGTGATGAAATAAGTAGACAGGAAAAAAATTGGCATCACAGATTGGCAATTTGAAAAGAAATGTCACAACATAAAAACATTTTTATGCTCCATAACATAGACCTGGGTTTAAATGTGACTACACGGACCATCCCGCTTTGTGCTGGAACCAGGCTGTCACAGACACTGTCCCAGAATTTCTCCCTACAGCTTGAGTCTTCATCAGAGCTGTAAGAAGGGATCACCAAGAATTTTTCTGCTTTTGAGCACACACAGAAGCATGTAGCTTGATAGCTTTAAATTTATTACAGAAAGATGCATTGTCACTTGCAGTCACTGTGGAGTTTGGGTTTCTAGCATAATTTTAGTAGGGTGATAATGTGTAACAGAGAGCTCCAAGGCAAAAGGGCAACAGGCTAGATCATTTATTGTAAACTAAGGTGCCCTTATGTGAGCCCAGCTTGTGAGAGGATGGGTTTTGTTCTGATAAAGAACTGCTAGAAGGCTTCTTTTAGTTCCTGATGTAGAAGCTTCAGTGTTGTGTGGAAATGACCTAGGATAGGTACTGAGTGGATATGTGTAAAGTGAGTAGTTGTATGATCTTTCTTCACATGGAAACAACAAACCTCATTTAAAGAAGTGGCTTGAGACAAATGAAGTTTAAATCTGAACTTCTCTGGAGAAGTAACTAACCGAAACAACAGCTGAAGAGTTTAATGAGTCATCTGAAGATCTAAGATAATGAAAGGTAGGTAGTTTCTTAGAGGAAGAAAAGATTACAGAGATGGCACCTTTTAGGAGATAAATTGTGCTCAGAAAGTTAGGGAGAGACAAAGGATCCCAAACTCTTTTGTCAGTAGAGATCCTGATCTTGGAGTGCTGAACCCAAATTTGTAAAAATGTTGTTTGATTTACGTATTTCTTGAGCTGTGTAATGTGCTATGTGAGTCAGCTGTTGTTTGCCTGGAGAGAGAAAGCAGTGGACCGAAGCAGTCTCTTGGTCACACTCCTAGAATGCCTGGGCTGCATACGTGAAGCATTGGTGTGGGCACCCAGAGCACAGACTCCTGTTAATCATCTGGAAATCAAAGGATGCCTGGGGAAATTCAGCTCAACCACACCATAATGTAGGGAGCCAAGGATTTAGCAGGGGGAGTGAAGACCACCCCAGTCCTTTTACCTTTGCAATTTGAGACTGAAAATGCTTTGGGGCGGGGATTGCCTCACTGTTTCTGGTAGCAGAGTGGGACTCACATCTCAGCTGGAGCCCTCAAGCACCACAACAAAGCAAATAATGACAGTCATCTCCCATAAACCTACTGAACCCCGGACTCTATTTCATAGAATCATAGAATCATAGAATCATTTAGGTTGGAAAAGACCTTTAAGATCATCGAGTCCAACCATCAACCATGCCCACTAAACCATGTCCTGAAGTGCCTTGTCTACATGCTTTTTGAATACCTCCAGGGATGGTGACTCCACCACTTCCCTGAGCAGCCTGTTCCAATGTCTGACAATCCTTTCAGTAAAGAAATTTTTCCTAATGTCCGTTCTAAACCTCCCCTGCCACAACTTGAGGCCATTTTCTCTTGTCCTAGGAAGGCACCAGGATTATTAGTTCCTTGCTGGGTAAGAAGTGTAAAGTCTCATCACCTATTTTGCTCTCTAATATTTTTTATCTTATTTTTTTCAGTTAACTGCATTTTAAATGGTAGTTTTTATATAGGTAAATACACAGCGTGGATTTTTTATTAAGAATGAATCAGCTAATTCTGCCCTTGCCTCTGTTTTAAATGTAGTTGGTCAGAGGGGAAGCTATAAATATTGTAGCCTTGCACCTTCTGTTTCTAGGACAGAGAAATGCAAATGACAGTATGGTTGTATATGCCTGAGTGAGAGCTGGAACTGAGCAGACTAGCCTGTCTTAACATATTAAGATATTTGAATCAAAGTGATATTACAGGTTTAAATCTAACCAGAGGTTGTGATGGATTTTCATATTATGCATAAGCCCATCTAGCTTTTAATAATGATAAAAATCAGGTTACTTATTTAATTGCTACATATGGATTTAGGGGCGTGAATATAAACACATATTTGAAAATCCTAATACATATGGCCTTTTCAGATATTGAACAAACTGTGATCAGGCAGTCATGTGCCTCAGCTACCTTCAGGAAAGGCTGCAGCAGCACATTTGACACTAAAGAAGGGCTCAAATGGTCCAATACTTGCATGAGGAGGAAGGACAGATACTGCATATGCCTTCATGCCTTGCCTTGTAATCTCATTCACTGGATCCGACCTAGTTGTAAAGCTGCCATTAGTTCAGTGCCTGGATGTGCTGGAAACCGTCAGTGGAGTCACAGGTTTGACAGTCAAAAATGTTGTTATGGCTGATAATGGCTGAAAAATATGGCTGAACGTCTCCCACTGAGTGCAAGAGAGTCAACAGCAGGCTCTCACCAGGGATTTACCTGTATTTCCATAGGGTAAAATGTCTTTCAGTCCTATTCTGTGTGCCTTGCACAAAACCAAGCATCCCCTGAATGACTTTTAAGGGGACTACAAGCTATTCTTTTTACATAATTACAAGAATGACTCATAAATAATTATCAGTTCACTTCCTAGCAGTTCATCCATTCAGCTGTATTGATGCTGGGTAAGCTCCTCATTTCATTTCTTTTTCAAGGTGTGGCCCTGGATCATGTTTGCGAGTGACCCAATTGTTGCCTTGAGGCCAGGGGTCCCTGTCAGTCCCTGGAGTGGCCCCCTAAAAGGTCCAGGTTAATGTCCAATATCAGGTAAAATAAGAGACGTTGGTTTTTTTTTTTTTGAGGAAATTAAATATTTGCAGTTTTAGTCTGATTTGTTTCCATACCATCCCTCATTCCTCAGAATATAGCAGGGAATGAGCACTCCAGGAGCCAGTGGTCTGAAATCAGCGAGTTGCAAAGGCAGTTTTTTTTCAAATCATAAATCCAAGAGACAGAAATAGATGTCAGGCTGTTGGGTTCCTCTCATTGACAATTTCCAGTTGTCAGAGCATTCTCTAGCTGTTGTCTGACAAAGAACTGTTAACTAAAAGGCAAACATGATGCCTTTCTGAACTAATTTAAAACTTTCATTTTTTTTAATGGGTGAGGAATCACAAAATACATTTTGAAAGCCAAACAAATGTCTCTGGTTTTCATCCTGTAGAGGTTGGAATGTTGCTTTTTGAAGTGTGCAAAATAGTAACATATGGTGACATTTTAGCAACATGTCATTTCTATTACTGGTCACGCAGCATTATTTTACCCCGGTTGCTTTTGAGGCACTTGTTTTCAGTACTGACAGCCTAGGATGTGTGTGAACTCTGTTTCATATTTTGTAACACACAAATAATCTCAAAGAAGAGAAATGCATGTCTGTCTCCATTTTGTGGGGCTGGTTATCTTGCTGATCTTTAAAAAAGGTTGCAAGTTATAATTTCTATTAATATAGAATTACTACTGTGACATCAGTGGTCTCTAAATTAATGGAAGGATGTAGAAGACTGGTCTCAGGAAACCCAAGTGTGTAGCTAATGTTTCCACAGCCAGTCACTGAGATTAGAGGAAATTTCTGCCTGAGACATTTGGACTATAAAATTTCCCACTGTAAGAGTTAAGTAGATCATTCTTGTCAAAGAAGCCAGTATTAAGTGAAAAGTGTAAATATACAAGCCTTTCATGTTTTGACATCCACAGTAGATTGTTTTCTCATATAATAAAACATTTATAATTAATCATAAGGATTGTTCACGACACGTTTTGTAGTGCTTATGGCTTTTACTGCTGGAGCTCGTATGACAAAAGTTTTTGACCACACTTACATTTTTAAAAGGCTTTCTGTGAGTTCTTACCAGAGTTTAAAAATAATACATGATGATCATCCTTCTACTAAATTCTGGAAGATAAAATATTTAACACTTGCATCCTCTGATCATTCAAAGGAAAGTAGTAAATACACAGTAGGTGTGAATAAGATACATTTTTAGATCTTCTTCATCACTTTTCTCTTTTACTAGTGTTCAAATTTGCTTCCCAAAGTGTAGGTGAACAACACCCTGAATTTCATAAACGTGTTTGTGATCATAGCACACAGGTTCAAACCATGCAGAAATAATATGTGTTCACTTATAAAAGATAAGGCTCAGACATTTGGTCTGCCCTCCTTCTGTCTTCAGTCTGTGTTCTTGCTTTTCTGTCTTGGCATTTTACCGCCTCAAAGTCGCCTTTATCTATGCTGTATTTTCTTCTCCTTTTCTTTCTTGCCTAAGTATTGATTTGGTCCTGGGTGCCTTAGGGCATTGCAGGCCCTGAGGTAACTTCTTGTCTGAGGACAGATTAGGATGTACTGTATAACACAGCATAGGCATGAGATCTTACAGCTCAGCGTAAGCCTCTGGTTTGCAGGGCTATCCTATCTTCTCTGTGATCAGTGCACAACATCCTAGTAAGTGTGCATGATGCTCTTGCTACAGCCTTGCATTTACAGCAGCACATGAGTGTATAATCATGCACATGTTGAACCAAATTTTCTAGTATTCAGGTCCACAAGCCTGCAAGAATATAATCTGAAGTGTAACTTTGTAATAGATATACTTAAATGTGCTTCCAGACATTTTTTTCATTGTATATATTGAAACACAAATGCATAGGGTTTTATTTCAAGTCAACTAAAGGATTAATGATGTTTAATCACACATGTACATCAGGTAAGTTAAAGTCCAGTAGAATTACTTTCTTCCCCTTGGCTCACAGCTGGTAGGAGCATGCTATGCACGGGTGCCTCTGAGGTCCTCAGTGAGAGTGATTTCAGCAGAGCAGGTTCAATCTGATGAGAGTGATGAGTTTCCTGAAAGATAAAATAGTCTATTGGACTGAAATTCCAGCTAACCAGAGCCTTCAAATCACGTTAAAGAAATCCAGGTACAACATGCTCTGTAATCCTTCAGGACCTCATGGTCTGAGTCCCATAACTGATTCATAGACAGCCTTAAAGATTTTTCAGGGTTGTGTTAAACTCTGCACATGCTTATGCAGTAAGTACTTCCTAAGTAACTGTGATATAACAACTTTCATGGCCAATCAGGTAACCTGTCCAATGTTCCCCAAACAATGGGACATCAGCAGGCATTCTAGCACAGATGCTACCACGAGTACCAGCTAATTTAGTTCATTCCAACAACACAAGCAGTGATAAAACTTTTTGTAAGCCGTCTTTAGTATTTTGCAAAATACATCTTGGCCAAAAGGAAGTTTCTGAACTTTGTATTCTCTTTTTGACTCCAGGAAAGTATGTTTCACCTTGGACAATCACATTAATATAAAAAAGACTTCTATTTAGATTCAACACTGCTGCCTTCTCCCATGTCTATATCCATGTGTTACTTTATGCTTTTAATGGAAAATTAACCTTCCTCTGCCTTTAATGTAAGTGCCATGGGAATATGTTTTCACATTCATTCCAATGCAAATTTTAGTCCAAATTTCATAATGAAGACAGAGATTCCCTAATCTGTCCCTCTGCACCTAACAGTACCTGGTACATTACAGAGGAGCAGAGCTGAAGCCAGTATGGCCTAACAGGAGAGTTCAGGCAAGGCACCACATGCTATGTAGCAGCAACATGCCTTAAGAACAATCTGATCTTATATAAATTGTAAATTCCTTTCCTTGAACATAAGGCTTTCTTGTGCATCAAACTGCCTCAAAAAGAAAGTGTTTTCAAGTGTTTTCCTGGAGCAAAAAAAAAGCACCTTTCTTTGATTATTTTGTTCTTCTAGACATGAGGATAATTATTCCCGGAATTTTCTGTTGGGGTAACTGGTACAATTAGAAACAAGTTGACAAGAGATGCATTAAGCCTGAAATTTTCCCTACTATGCCACAAAGCCATACATGGTTTGGCAGAAAATAAACAACTTAAATGGGGCTCCAAATCTCTTTTTGATAAAACCATTTCATCGTTTAATGAAAGTACTACGTTATTGTGACTGGAGCAACTATGAAGTTCCCTTACCTAAGCAGTACATCACAGGTTACATGACAATAGTACCAATTTCTGAATACAGTGCTACTGCTGTAATCCTTTCCTGCCCTGGAAGTGTCTTGACCTCTTATTTAGAAAGATGAACTCTTCTCATGATCATTCCTTAGCCTCAGACTGTCAGCTGTATAGCAGTAGAGGTGAGGCTGTGTAGCCCTTTAGAAATGGAAGAAGATTGGCATTTAGAAATCAGAGAGCAATCTCTTTCAATAACTACCATGATCTACATGATATAATAATTATAACACGATCTAATTGTCTGCAAAATGACCAATACCTTTTATTTTCAGGCATGGTCAGCTATCACTGACTTTTGTCTAACAGTTTACTTAATTGACTACCTCTGTATGAAGCTATAAAAGAAGAAAAGAAATAGTAATTAAAATCCATGCATGGTTTTTTCCTCTTCTTATTACAAGTTTTAGAGGGTATATTTCCATGGACTTTCTGAATAGGTCATAAAAATTATACAGCTTTAAATGATAAAAATAAATGAAATAAAAAGAAAACTTACTGCTTTAGCGTCAATAATCTTCCATTTTCTTTTAGAGGAATATGATGTTAGAGACATGTTTTGAACTTGATTTTTCTAAGTGGGTAGTCATGAATGATTCATGTGAGTATAGGATAAATTATCAACCCTCTTGATCATTTCTTACATACAGTGAAGAAAGTATCATATGTAGACTCAGATTCATTCATGCATGTTTTTAAAAGCATGCCTTCATTTTACCCTCATTTTACACTTCTAGGAGAGAGCACACCTAGCTGACAAGTGTTTGTACAGAACACATAGGTCTTGATAGGCTTTAAAACTGGCTTAATTTTAAGTAGTGTAGACCCAGAGTGTGCACAGCTTTAAACCAGTTTAATCCTTGTTGAAATCTGTTCAGCTTGCCTAAACACAGGATGATTCCTTCGCACATTACTTACAAGGCAATGATTGCTCAAAGGGACTCTGTAATGCATATTCCTTTTCAGATCTTTGAATTTTGATCTCCAAAATGGCTTTGGTAGAACTGTTCTTTTGTTGCAGGTTATTAAAATACATTAATGCATTGTAATTGAAAGAATACTGAAATTTTGCATGGTTATTCTGCATTTACAAAATATACAACATTCAGCACTAAGTCCATGCAGGGCTGTATCCATATAATCATGATTCATCTTCTCTGTCTTTCTCAGCTGCTAATTCCCTGCCAAGTTTCACTGCTGGCAGTTTTGGATAGTATAAAGATTTGAAATCAGTATGTGGTTGGCAATAATTACAGAAATAAGTTAAAAGATCCCAGTAGGTTATTTATTTTTAAAGTGTCTGGACAGTTTTCTTTCTCAAGTTAGTAGCACAAATCATCCCTTTTGTGTATTGGGCTAGGCTTGTTTCAGTTGCTGTTTCACAACATCAGTTTCACAACACTGAGGCAAGAGACAAACCAGTCTGCCTTGGCGACAGGCATTGCTATCCATTTACATTTCCTTTTAAACATTGCTGGAAAATTAGGGAGGAGGGGGGTTGCTGCAAAAATACATTTTAATATCATTGCCATCAAGCTAGTTATGAGACTAATGCTTATCTCTGACTATAATTGCAAGAACTCGATATGAGGCATAATTGATAAATCTTTATGTGACTTCAAATGTCTCAAGCATTTTCTCAGCAAGTACATGAGATCACTTGGGTTTTCTCACCTCACAGGAGGCAGATGGGATAGCTCAGGTGATGACCATGGGCTTAGGTGACTGGGACAGTATCACTAAGTCAAAACCTCAAAGAAGGGGAGGTGCTTCTGGAAATCACATATTCTCTGACTGTTATGACTGGCCTGCCAAGGGTCTGCCTTTGCCTCATGGCTTCCCAGAGCAAAACAAAGCATGTTGTGATTTGCTGCCTGGGCTGGTGTCATAGGGCTGGTGTCAGTGGGATGCGTTTGTAGCTATCAGTACAAGGACCTGTCCATCCTTTGCAGTGAGCTGTGCAGGCCTTCAGCACCCTGCCACTGCCAAGGACAGAGGATTTCCTGTCACTCCAAAGCACGCAGGTACAGTGATTTCTTTGTCTGCAGACACTAAACAGGATCATTTTCTCATTCTTTTTGTTTACAGAAGGAAACACTAGAAGTCACGAGTATGAACGATGCTGTGGTGACAGTCATCTGTATTGCCTTCTTCAAGGTCTTTGATGTTCCAGTCCCAGATAAATCAATTCTTTTGTGCATCATGTCTTCAGGTCAGTAACTTTGATCTACATTTAAATGCATGTAGTCATGGCCTTTAGTTACATAGTTCAGCTGTTAGGGAAGAAAGGACTCTTCCAATCTTGAAGGTTCTGTCACTGGACTATTAAAACTCTGCACATATGGTTCTTTTGTGACTGGCTCATAAAATGCAAGCAGACTCTGTTTCTTACCTCTGTTTACTGCTTATTGTGGTTGGGTAGAAGGAGGTTTAGAAGTGGTTTGGACAGGAACAAAGCTGATGTCTCAGTGTCCCACTGCTCTGTTGCAGGCTGGGCTGTGTCCAGCCCTTTTGACAGCCTGTGTTGGCCCATTTCTCTTCAGAGGGAAGGGACCTGACTATTTAACACGCTCCATGCCAACACACCCTGCTCTCAGTTGCTTTCAAACCTTGTCCTTCAAAATTTCCCCAGTGTGGCAGCCACAGCCCACCACGGCAGACAGAGCTGGGTATCACCATGTGGGGGGACAGTCCCTCCCTGGAAAGCACATCAAGGTGGGGTGGGTAAGTCTATGCAGAGCTCCAGAAAAATCTCAAGTCTCCCAAGACTCATTCTACCAACTTCTCTACTGAACTCCACTGGGACTTGGTCATGCCAGGATTTCCCGCAGTTGCTGTCCTTCGCACACATGTTCCATGGGCACCGATGAGGTTTGCATTGGGAAGAACGACCTCAGAGCATGAGAATGCTTGTAGGGCCCATCCAACAGAAGGTGACATTGTCAGGGTGGGGACAGCAGGGCGTATCTGCCTGCAGATAACAATGACTGCATATGTATATCTGCAATAAGTGGACCAAATTGTCATATTAGAGCAGTGGTGTGGCTGTACATCAGGACTCTGTCGAGACAGAATGTAATTTTCAAGGTCATCAGCCACGGCCCCTTGTTTCTCCCTCCCGGGCTAGAAGCTGCCATCTCCTCTGCTGTGCCAGTAGCTGTTGCTGTGACTGCTCTTTAAACTGGATGTGCTTATGATCTGACTCAGTAAATAGCAAGCAAACCAAAAAAGTGGCCTTTAAAAAATGTTCTAATTCTCCAGGGGGGAAAGCATACCTCGGGATAGCTGACAAGGTTGTTACTGACAATGTCGTTTGCTGCTCACCAGTTGCATGGACAGCTGAAGCATACATGAACAAGCTGCTGAACCAGCACAGTTTACAGCAAAATTTGAAGGCAAATGCCACATTGTAATCTACAGTATTTCAGCAGCTGATCTGTGAGCAGCTCAGCTGTCCATGCATGGAGAGCAGTGTCCTTTATTGCCAACCTCAGCCATGCTGTATCTACTCAGGAGTCAGTGCTCCTGGCAGAGTTTGTTGGGTTTTTAAGCAGGGTCATTGCACAACTTTGGTTTAGACAAGCTGTATAAGAAACAGAATAGAAACAACTGTGGGGACAGAAACTTTTGGGATGCTGAGACCAAGCTGCTGGGCTCAGAGGTTTGGTAATATCTTGAACAGATCTGCTCCCAACAGATTAGTCATGTGTAATGGGAATCCCGTTTGGATGCAGAGATAACCCAGATCAGAGTGCAGGATTTGAGTGTGACACAGCTTGTGATTCAGAAGGCTATAAAAGGAGAATATATGTATTCTCCAGTGCCAGTATTCAGAGGTTAACGCTCCCAAAACTTTCTGGGTTTTATGTGGTGAAAAAAATCACTGTGTATAAAAGACCCAACCTAAAGTAAGACAGACTAATAAGAAACATAAGTTTACTTAATTTAAAATGAAGCAAGGAAAGAGCTTTCTTCATACACCAACACTTTAGGAAACGTAAAATGTGAACAGTTAGAAATCCATGACCTATTCCTGCAAATTTTTATTTGCAGCGTTTTTCCACATCTATATCTTAATTTCCTGTACTGCAGTCTTCTTTAAATATATATTGTCACAAAGCCTGCACATCCTCTTCCCTTTTGAAAGTATTTTAAAGTATCTTTCAGAATTTCCATCAAAAATAAGATTATTGAACTTGAAACGTCACTTAATTTATTGTATATCCATTTTTCTTGATGTATCAAGTCATGTCAGATGCATGAGCTGACAGTTTTTCAGCTGTTCTTCATTCGATGGTACTCTGAGCAGTCACGTAAAAAGATGACATGATTTTTGTAGCAACAAAAATCAGCAGGACCCTTGATTTAACATCTTAAAATATGCCTAATATGTATCCGTTGCTATATATATAGTTTTATTTTTCAGCGCAAAAAAAAATAAATGGGGAAAAATACCCCAGGACTTTGAATATCTTCTTAGCATCTTGCTACTTTTCCGTATCTGAAGTGATGATTTCTAGAATTGTAAAATAACCAAATGAATCTATGCTTAACAAGAACTCCAATGTACTCATGTTGATACTGTCTGCTTCTGATTTTGTCTTGGTTTATGCATATTTCTTCTAGTAAGATACTGTCCTGTGAATGAGCTTAGCAGGAGACACTGAATAAATACCATTAACTTTCACTCTAAGCAAAATAACTTTGATAGCTTTGATAAACCTCCATCCCAATTATGCTTTATTGTTGCTCCAGCAACTGTTCATCATCAACTGATCTGGGAAAACTCAGCAGTATACAAAGATTATTCACAGTTGTACAGCAATATATAGAAATGTTTGAAACCCGATATATTTTAGGTGTCCACAAAGAAAGGCCTTGAACATAAGCACCTCATTTGTTTAAAAAATAATACTTCTACCCAAAGGTTACTACTGCAGTCAGAGTAAAAACTCCCAATGACTTAAAGGAAGCCAAGATTTCACTTGTCTGTAAGAGCTCTCCAAAATCTTGCAAACGTGACTAGTAACAGACCTGAGCACCGGAATCCATTAGCAGAAGGATTTCTTCCTCTCAAAATATGGCTTTCTTCTGAATTTGAAATTAACAATCTAAGTGAAAAGTCTGAGGAAAAAAATTCACCTGAAATCAACATAAACATTTTGTTCTGGTAAGACATTTCATTTCAGGTCTAACTGCTATATGATTAATTTATATACGATAATATAAAATAAATAACTTAAAATGCACAGGGAAAAAAAAAACCAACAACACAACAGGACATTTAGACCTTATCAGAATCCTTAAAAGGCTTCTTTACCCAAACAAAATTTAGCCAAATAACTATATGCCAAACCCTGTTTGAGATGTGATTATACTTCTAGGTAAAAAACAGTTCCCTTAACACTTTCTGCCTGGCTCTAGTTAGCAGTAATGCATAGTATATCTGTGAAAATGGTAGCTTCAGGCTAGCTATCCCCCACATAGCATATAACACAGATGTTTGTACTTCTCTTGCTTTGGCTTTTTCCCTGTGACAAAAGAGATAAGTGTCTTCCCAGTTCTAATAAGGCATTGGTAATAAAATGAGACTGTGGTATCTTTCCCATAATCAGAACCTTCTTGTAAGGTAATAGCCTTTAGAAGTACTGGGCAAAAAGGTAAGACAAAGAAAAAGGTTACAGATCACAATACTTACGCCAATCTGCAATTTTCACTCTTTTATTGTAAAGGGAAAGATGAACCAGAATCCAGAAAAGGGCTAAGTATCATTTGTAACAGGAACTCACCTTCTTATTCTTATGTAAAACTGGGTAATGACTGTGACCTATTAATAAAGTGCTTCAGCATCTCCTCATACATAATACAAGACTTAGCTAATATAAAAACCTGATTAATTCATCTCCTACCATAACAGATAGCATACGATAGCAGATCAAGTGTTTCCATTTTTCTGAGATGAAAAATTTTACTAACTTGGCAATTCTGCAAGAGCTCATCCATTCTCACACTTTTTTTCAGCTACTACAGGCCAATCCAAATATAAGATCCATTGCATTCACATCAAGTTTAAGATTTCAGGACTGTTGAAATGTTGTTTGGAGGGGTTCTCTTGGGATTATCTAGTCCAACCTCCTGCTCAAAGCAAGAGTATTGCCAGCATTAAATCAGGTCAGTTGTAGTGTTATCTAACTGAGCCTTGGAAACCTCCAAGGATGGAGATGTCACTACATCCCTCAGGTTCCAGTGACAGAGGAAGAATGTTTAATAGAAAAAAACAGCCACCAGCAGCCCACTACCTGATAGCTCAGTGTTAGGACAGCCTTACTGAAAACATAAGCTAAGCTTATCTCTGCATCTTGAAGGCTGGATGGAAAATGAGGTAGTGTTTCAATACAATCATTTTTATTGCTTCTTGCTCCTTATTATATTAGTTGTATGCTCACACTTTTGGCTGATTTATATTCTGCTATAGCACTGTATTTTGGCAGTGAGATGGCTTATTTATCATCTGAACATAAGTTTGGAGAGAATTTTCTGTGGCCAGACTTTGATGGAGGAAGAGAACATCTAGACGTTTTACAGATGCTTCCAATATTTTTTGTATGGTAAAAAGTAAGTTCTAAGAGATGGAGGCTCTGTTAGGAGTTAACACTGTATAAAAAAATACTTTAAAGTACACCAAATAAGACCTATTATTTTGTATTTTTTCAAGTTGATTATGATTACCGTGAAATCACTGGTTACATCATTACAAGGTTAGCAGAAATGTGATCCTCAAAGCACATTCATGGCAGGAAAACTTGGAAACCCCATGTGGCTTTGTGGCTGAAACACTGGATTGGGCAGACACAGGTTTTTATTCCCAGCTTTCTACTTGCCCACAGTAGGCAAATAATTTCATCTGTTCCCCATCTGCAAAACAGGATAAATGGCAGTGACCTACTTTATAAAGTGGTTTGAGATTTATTGATGAAAAAAACTAAATGAGTGGTCTTATCTCTGGGAATTACTCAGGAGGGCTCTGAGTCTTCATACAAGAGGATCGCTCTGATTTAAATATGTTCCTTTAGAAACAGAGTCAGCTAAATCATTGCAACTTCTGTGGTACAGACAAGACCAAAGAAAAAGCCTGAAGCAATAAGTACAGGGGAAAGGGAATGTATTTGTAGGTCAAGCAAAGCAGAGCAAAATTCTCTGAAGCAAGCACTTCAGTCGCAACCAGTTCTCACTTGCTTTCACCTCCTCCTGTTTTGACTTTGGATCACACTATACAAATGAATGCAATAGCAAACAAGATTCAGCCCTTTTACCTGAAGTTCAACCACAAGTTATTCTGTGCTGCAATATAAACCATACTTGCCACTTTCAGTAGATCATGCAGCCATGGAGGACAATTAAAAAGAACTAAGGAACAACCTGTGTCAGACATGGAGTTCCTAGTATATTTTAAAGCAGAGATGATTCATTTTGGCAGCAGTCCGAAGCCTGGGGGCAGGGTGGGGGGGAACGACGACGACTTAGCCTGAAGGATAGATGGTGTTGTCACTGTCATCCTTCCTCATAGTTTTGTCTGGAACAGCTTAAGAGCCTTTTCAGAGCATGCTGAATCAACTCATTCTTAGCCAGCTCAGTTTGCTTTTTGCTGAGCCCAGTGCAGGCAAAGAGGAGGGCGTGACCACCGCAGTCTCTTTATTCTGCAGACTTCCTAGCCCCTTTGTCATGGTTTCTGCTACCTGGACCTAGTGAAAATTCAACGGTGTCCATCATCCAATGTGTCTTGTGATAGGAGCTGTAATTTTTGTGCATGTTCTTGAAGTGCAAAAAAGCTGTGTGAGTCACTATGATGCTGCCACAAACCCCCTTATCTGACTTATGTTATAAAATAACTATTTGAGATTAAAAATATTAATGTGGGGGGGGTTGACTGTAACAAGAGGGAATAAGTGACATAAAATGTAATGGCCTAGATCAATTAATTAAATCCTGAATGACTTTCTATTAATTTGTGGGAGAAGCACATGTGTTTGCAGCAAAGAGAGTTAAACGTATTCTGCTTTAGATGAGCCTGTAAGGATTCCATTAGGAGTATTTTGATGCTTGAATCCAACAGAAACAGTAGCTACCCAACCTACTACCTTAACTGCAATCAATAGCATTTAGAGTAAGAAGCACTGAACAGAGCACTAGATCTCTCTCTTCAAAACATTTGTTGCTGAGGCAAAGAGGAAGCTCAGGCCACGACATGGAAGCCCCATAAGTCCTTTATCTTTCCACAAGAAGATGTGCCTGTGCCTAGTAACCAGAACAGATGGTCTCATGCAATTTCACTTCCAGCTTAGGCCATGAGTTTTCTGTGTGATGGCAAGCTGTTTCACTTGACTGTGCTTTAGGAATTGCTGTTATACAAATAAAGTCTGGATATTCAGAGAATTACAGTGTTAAAGGTGTGGGGCAACCTTAACACTTCACCTTGCAGTGAATGATTTGCTTATGGAGACCTTCATATCAGTATTAATACAATATGCCACACAACTTTCATTAGACACCTGGGAAGATGAAACACAGAATTTTGATTCACCGTTGCCTCATTGAGATAAAAATACCTTTCATTTTTTAAAAGTTTCTTCTAAATTTGAACTTCTCACAGGGACATGATCCAGAACACTTGAAGTTGGGCTCCGGGGAAGAGATGACTTTAGGCAGATGTTGCCTTCACTGGACCCAGGGACTGTAGCAGGAGTGGTAACAGCATCCTTCCCCTGTCACTGGAGTTGAACCATCTGGACTGTGACCAGTGCTCTTCAAAAGCTTAGCTGAGATTGCAACGGAGAAGTGGACAGATGTTGTCTTTTCTCTGTAATTTTGGAGCCTCCATATATCCTCTTCTAGACCAATGAATGCCAAAATACACAGAAAATCATATGCTAGTCTTGGGCTTACTAGCAAAATTTTCATTCATACTTTCCCATCTTCTGCAGCAAGCCTAGAATGCAAGACATCGGTGGAATTCAGACCTATGACCTTCCAAATGTTCATAATGAACCCGCTTTGAAAGCATCATACACTTCAATCTCAGGACAGCTTTTGTTGTCTTTGGTATGGTACAACTACTAAAATAAGATGGTTGGAATGCCTCTCCATGTACCAACACAGACTACAAACACCCTCATGCAGTTCTGTAACATGCATCTGATATCAGATCTACATTTGGTTATGGTTTTAAACAACTTAATTGAAAGGCTTATAAAGCTAGTCTAAGTCTTGGGTATGAATCTTTATTATTCCAAAGAGTAGCTATTTATCTCATGCTTTGTTGGGGGCAGGGGAAAAAAGAAACGTTTTCTTTTTATAGCTACAACTTTGGCTTTCATGACATCATCAAAATGCATTGGAATTTGGCTTCTCTTCTTTCAGTACTTTAAAAAAAGAGGGAAGAAGGAAGGAGACAGGAGTTTATGTTACATACCTCTCTAATATGCTGTCATTAGTAATAGTTTTAGAATGAAAAATAAGAACCAAAGATAATTTTAAGGGAAAAAAATTACATACAAATGATTTTGCATTTACTGACTGATTAACACACATGTTCACATAAGTTAGAGAAATAATCTGTTTTATTTCAGACATAAGTAAGTTGCTTTATACCACTCATATTAGGGGAAATTCTGGGTTTTAAAAATAGGAATTTTGTCTTTCTGCAGACATTTCTAATTGGCCACATTCTTCTTTCATTATTTTCTCAAGTGATACTTTTCTGGCGCTCTTCAGCTTCCTTGAAACATTGGATAATTTAGAATGGTGAAAAGATGAGCTGTGATGATCTCTGATATCCAGACTCTCATGTAGTAGTGTATATACTATCCCAAATGCTTCAAAATCTGAAAGAGAAGCTTCTGGTGGACATGTATAGTCCTCTGTAGAAGTATCTATCTGACCATTGTGTCGAGACTGAAGATACCCAAAACCAAAGTTGAGTTTCAAAATTCTGCAGGGATTTTTGGAAATGTGGAAAAGAACAGGGACTCTACTAGTCAGGGAGACAAGACAGCTATGTACTGATTAATGATGCAGTGAATAGCAATCTACTCAATTAAAATCTAATTGGAAGGATAAAAGAGTAAAGAATTAGCCTGAAATGCGAGGCTGTTTTAACATATGAAGATAAAAGTACCTTTTCTTAGGGTTTAGAGAGTTTAATGTCTGCCTGTAGCTTAACTGACATGGAAAGCTGGGCTTTCCTCATTCTTAAAATAAAATGTTGCTGCAATTATGAGTAAGCGCTCCCACAGAACTAAACCCAAATAAATGTGAGTTCTCTGTGAAAAAGAAGGAATATATTTTGTCACAATTCCTAGTAAACACAGGGGTTAGAATACACAAAGGAATTTGGGAATAACTCAGAAAGTTTTGGGGTTAGGAATTTAAAAATAAAAGGAGATGATTTTTTCTTTATTTAGCTTCTTCACCTTGCATTTTATTTTCACATTTGGTATCTCACCATACTTTAAATATACATGGTTACATCCCCAGGGTGAAAGAAGTTATTAAAAAGGGGTCTGCAGTAGTTCTTACTGTAGACTGAAAAGGTATGTTACTGCCCTGAGAAGGATCCTTTGTTGTGATTAAACAGAGCAAACAAATAGTTATAAACTCAAGACTTCTGTGACTAAGATGTAAACGCATTAATACACATTCTTATTTTGGACAGAAATGAAAAGGAAGATTGTTCTTTTCAACAGAAAGCAGACAGTTCATGCAGCTTTATGATTAAGATGTTAGAGACTACCTAATGAAGTTAACATAATGAAATTGGTGTTAACATTTATAAATAAAATCACCTCCAAATCTTGTGTCTAGAGGACAGGAAACTAGAAGCAGCACCTCAGTAGTATTCATTTGTTAATGACATTCAAGAGAAAATAGTGACATATTTTTGAATTGATCTCACTTGCACTATTAGTATTGTGCATGATAAACTTGATTAAGGCACCATCCCTGAAAAGCAGTTATGCAAGTCACTGGAAGTGGTTTGTGTGGTTAATACCTTCAGTGGTAAGTGGTCAGTTATGCTTTTGAGACTTGCAAGCCTTTGTTCAAAAACTGAAAAGTTTTGGCTTAAACCACAAAGAAGAAGGAAGACAGGCAATCTGTCAAAATAAATTATGTATTCTACCTTGGCAAGTATTAAATTAATTCCCTCCCCCAAATCCACACAAACATCATCTGTCAAGGTCATTCTTTGCTTCTCAAGGCCTTTCATAGTGCAAACATGTAGAGCATGTGAAGTCAGCTACGTTTTGTTTCCTGACAATGTTTTTAGGTTACATGAGCAGGATGAAATTAAATCATTAAAATTAAAATTGCAAAATATAAAACTAATCTATCAAAGAAGCAGCATATGTGTTATACATATATTTATAGTATATACATGTATTTATATTACATGCAAATTAACTTTGCAAAGATGATCAACTAATACAAATCTATTTTCTGTGATTTCAGTATGTAGGAGAACTAAGGTAAGTATGCAGAAAGCAGGGGATTTATCTACTGATGATTTATTGGTAGGTGAGATTCATTAGTCTCTACAAACATCATAAAAATTGTGAATGAAGAGGGTGTAGCAAAGGAAGCTATGATATAGAGCAGCAAGAGCCCTATGAACAATAAATAAACCCCAGGAATAGCAATCAAATTCAAGAAGTAGGTTTATACTGTGGAACAGTTAGAATATTTTTTGAAATATCTTTTTTTTTCAGTAAATCAGGTCTCAAGAAAGGTAAGAAATTTGTTTGGCAAAGATATATTTTATTTTACTGTATATCTTTTGGAGCCAGCTGCTCATGCAAAGCGGCTTTAGAAACACCATTCTGAGGGAATGTCACTGGCACACAAGCAATAAGGTAGTGTTGCACCTACCATAATTGCTGGAGCGAATAACTTAAATTTAAGAGCTTAGCAAAAATATGATGCGGCCTTTTCTAAAAAGGTGGGTATGATAAAGATCTGACTGTTTGGACATAAAAGGCCCCATAACTGTTTTTAAGATCTGTGGACTCCCTGACATCATTACAGCAAAAAGCTGTTTGATTCACTTCTGCCGTGGTGCCAGAAAATCGACAGGCTTGGCATAAAGGGATCGCACGATGAACTAGGCACTAATGTTGCTGCTGAGTTTTCTTATTCCCTCTGACAGCTGTGAGGGCCTTGGCAGTTCTGCCTGCTGGATTTAGGAAGAGGAACAGCACTGCCACCACTGCTAGCCATCATCAATGAAGGCATACATACAGTATTACTAGAGGGGCAGGGTGGGAGGAACAGGAATAAAAAGGAGGGAGAGAGTGTGTCAGGCTGGATGCCATTACTGCACCCAGAAATGACTATTCAGATAGGCGCTGGCTCTGGAGAAAGCAAGTAGGGTACTCTGTGGAGCGTGTTCTTGCCAGTTCCTTGCCTGTCTGGTGATTATTTAGGGAGGCTGTTATCCAGAAGTAGCTGTCAAATTGTGTTGCTTTTGTCTGCTCCTCTTCTACAGGATGCTCATAAGGTTTGTGTGGTATGTCCTGGATATACCGATCACACAAGACTTGGTTTGCAGCCCATGGCCATGCTGAGACACATCAACAAGACACGGCCTTGTTTTTATATTTGCTGATGGTTGAATGTTTATGCTATTGTCATGTTACTGTCCTCTAGTAACTGCAGTTTATTGTTGGTACTGTATGATCCTGCTGCTGGCAGAAGAAGGATGACCGAGCATCAGGCAAAGGAAAAGAATAACTGTGGAGTCCTCTTTGGTGGGCCTGAGGAAGTGGTTCTTTTTCCATCCTGACCCTCCATGCTCTCTTTCAGTAGGTTGCTATATGTCCTTAGAGACAGAAATGAGAATGAAACTCTTGCATCTGTTCCCTTGCAATTTGGAATTCTATAGCTTTCAGTGGAGAAAATTTTCCACAGTTTATTACCAGCTGTGCTCATGCCCCGTGCCTTTGTCTCACAGAACAGAAGGAATAATAAGCACCGGGGCTGAAAGAGATGTAACAGCCAGTGCTAGCAGTAGGGTGAAGGAAAACTAAGCTATTGCTGGTCTCCTGAGTCTGAAATGGTACAGTGGCTTTCCCTGGAGAGGGAACAGATAGTGGTGTTTACAACAGATGTAACTGCTGATCCAAGTGAGAGCTATGTTGTCAATTTAGTAGTCTGGAAGAATGTAAGAAAAAGAGCTGACAGCTGCAATAATTTTGGTAGCTTTTCATAAGTGATGTACAAGAAGAGGTTTAACAGGTCTTGCCCACTTCATTACTGTACTTCCTTTGAGCAAGGGTTCACCTGAAAACTCAATAATATTAAATCCCTCAGCCTTGTGTCAGGCCTGAGGTAGGCAAATATATTTGTTACCCGTTAAAGTCAGGAAAAATTAGGCCATGAAAGGATGGTGACTTATTCAAGCTCAGAAAAATCCACTGTAGCACAGCCAGGAAGAATATCCAAATTAGACATCAAAGTACTGATATTTTAAAGACTACCTGACATCACAAATTGAACTAATTTTAATAGTTAATGCAGGATGTATGAACTAGTGACAAAAAAATTCAAGGCAGCAGCTAGACTTTGGCTGTACAAGGACGGCAATCTAGCTTGCTGATTGCTCTGTTCCTTGTCTGTCTTTCATACTTAAATTGCAAACTCTTTGGGAACAAATTACATTTTTGCTCTGGATCATATGGTGGATAGACCAAAAGGTTCCCCAGTTCATGAGTAGAAGCTACAGGAAAAAAATTGATAACTATGATAAATGTGACTAGACAGTGCAGGGGTGTTAGAAGAAACATCAGTATTGTTAGTTCTTAAAAAGAAACAGAGAAGTGTTACGTGCTTTGGCAGAAAAAGGAGGTTTAAGTACAGCTCTTTTCTCATGTAATGTGTCTGACACTTAGGTCAAGATATAATTTTAAGTTTTGTGGATCCAAAATACATTTTTAACAAAAGTTCAGTTCTGTGTGAATTGAAATGTGAGAGAAGAAATCTTTAAACACTTTTTCCATGGAAATCAATGCTGAAATTAATAGGTAAACCAGTAAGAAAAATACTTAAATAACAGTGAGACTAGACATTCCCAGTGTCTGAACTGAACCTATAGAATTCTCTGTAACAGATTGTGGTTTTACCTGGCTTTCTCTCTCCTGAAAAGTGATATGGCATCCTGATTTTCTGAGACAGAATTTCTTCTAAAAGGCACACCTGTTACGCTATGAAGAATTCAGCATCAGCAAGATGGCAAGGCATTTCTGCAGGCAACAGAGACACCAGCAGATTTTCAGCAGGTCCTATGAAACAAGAATGACAAGGACCTCAGACTATGTCCTCATTTAGTTGCTTGACAAAGAGGAGTAAAGAGGAAAGGATTATGGCTTAGGAGCAGATTTGTCTTCCCTTTCTCACAACGGAAAGAATGAAGATCAAGGTGGGGATAAGTCTTTCTACACAGAAGAACAAGACAGGGAGAATCTAGTTTGTATACAGTATTAAAGCACTTTTTGCATGTTTAGTCAAGACTAGAAGCTACGGACTGTGTTATCTCTCATACTTACTCTGTTTGTGGATGATGATGCCTAGGTTATGTATTCAGGGGCATGGCAGATTCCTATCTCTAGCATGTTGAAAATTGTTGGTTATTCATGACACTGTTACAGGTTTTGTGCAACAAGGAAACTCCTTGGCTTGCAAAAACTTAGCGTGTTCCCAAACAGAAGTTTCTTTGTGTACAACAGTTGATGTTCCAAATGTTGCACGATGCTAATTTGAGGCCAAAGGCTTCTGTTTCATAACAAACCCTGGGTGCTGCTCCTTATGACTTAGGGGAAACAGGCCCACTGAAAACTGCTAAAAGTCTCATGTTACCCTCCCAAGCTGTATTTTAGATGGTCTGAGAAATAATCTATGCAAGAGGTAACTGAGTATCTTTCTGAGCTCTTCAGTAAGTTTCATGCTTTTTACAATCAGGTCAACTTACACTGATTGAGTACAAAAGAATTTTTAAGAACAGATCACAAGAAAATACAGATGTCAGTCAGCATGTTCAGCTACTGATTTCAGAACTTAGTGTTTCCAGCAGAGCCTCTATATTCTGCATAAATTTATGTTGCATACATAAATTAACTACCTACCTATACATTACCTAGTGTGCTGGAGTGAGGCATGGCAGGTGTTTTCTTGCTTGCTGCTGTGCTCCCCTGGCCAAGGCAGAGTGGAGAAACACCCGTTTGAAACAGTAAGGTGAATATAAGGATCATAGGCAACATGTAATTTATTAGGAGTTAGATTTCAGCCAATAATCAGGGGATAAACAGCCCTTATAAGGCATACCATGTATTCTTTAATGACTAAATAGTGAGGTTTTTCCACTTCGCATCTCATCCAAAAGTAACTCAAAACCTTGACAGTACTGGCCTTACTCAAAAGACAAAATCATGCCTTAACAGGGATGGTGACATGTGAATGTGATTTTACAGCAGAGAAGAATGCTTGAAAAGATATAATAGTGCACTGTTTGGGGTTTTTTTTCCTACCGAAGACTAGAGGATCCTGTGTGCATGCAGGTTACACTGCCAACAACTGGTAATAATTTGAGTTCATTTCAGCCATCTGCTTCAGACTTTGCATGCAACTAGTCTTGTGCTGCTTCTACAAAGCACGTGCTTTGCTCTGTTCTTCCCTGCATTTAGTAACATCTTCACCTTAGTTTAGGAATCTTCCAGAAAACTGTCCCTAATCTATAGGAAAGGCTTTAAATAAGTGTGAGGTACTACCTTTATGAAATTCTGAATTAATTTGTCTTTAAATGTACATCCCTGAGTTGTAGATTACAAGAGGATATTTAGGTCCCCTTCTTATCCCAAAGGTACCCTACTTACAAGATGACAATGAACACAACTGACTTTCTCACAGCATCCTTCACTGAAAAACCTTCATATGGGTAGTTACAGTGTGGCATCTTGACAGACTGCCTAAGTGATTCACAGTGTGACCTTACAGCCACGTGCATACTGATACTATTCTGCAATTAAATGGAGTACAAACAGTCTCCTCTGGCTTTTGCTCTTGCAAGTCTAGAGGGAAAGGCCTCATCTAATCTGCTCGGCACATCCTTCAGTGAAGGCTCTACATTTAGGTCAGCATCTGATCACATATGTAAGGCAAAAAAGTATCTGCTTCAGTTAGGAGGTACTTCTCACTCAACTAGTACTTGAGATCAAAGCAGTGATTCCCAGCAAAGTGACCATAGTAATAATCGTTGTTGAGATGCTTAGTTAATGTTACACTTCGGGGATACACAGCAAATTCTGAGAAACAAGCCCAAGATATTCAGCTGAAGAAAAGTGCCTTGAACTGTGTGACTTCTACTGTATCCAAAATAACAGCATCCTGAAAACAATCCTGATCTGTACAGTGACATTTATTTTTTCTTTCCTCATCTGAGATTAAATCAGCATTCAAATAGGCAGGCTTGTTTAACGGCAGCAAACCAGCACCTTTCTGACAGCAGTGTACACCCTTCTGCTCTTGCAAAATTTTAAGTCCCTTCTCCACAGCTCGGAGGTTGAAAGCAGAACCACCCAGTTGTGGTGGAGTGGAAATCTAGACCAAGAGTAAATTTTGCTTGGACCTCCCCATGGTTCTGGTCACGTGACGTCTCCTGCCTTTCTCCGCTCTCCCAGTCTCTTGGGAAACAGCCGCAGCGGTAGGTATATGTGGCAGGCTGTAATCTAAACTAGATGTGCGTACTTACGCACATACGGAAACGGGTGTGCTCCGACGAGACGTTAACGCTTCCAAGTAGTTACAGACATGGAAAAGTATCTGAGGTTGGGTGAAGCGGCGCCTGCCAAGTGAGGGCAGCCCGGAGAAGGACGCGTGAAAGCTGCAAGAGAGGATGCGCATTGAATTTCGTACTAATCCCGGAGAGGAATGAGCAGGTAAGCTCGGGCGCAGCAGCGGTTTCCCGGCGGCTCGCCGCAGCGCAGCAAGGCACCGCCGGCGTTTTACTCCCTCCTCGCCCCTCGGCCGGCTCCCGGGGAGGACGACGCCTGGGGAAGTTTTTGGGGTGCTGGGGAGAGGGGGCAGGCGGACGGGGTGCTGCGAGCTGGGGCGCGGCGCCGCCCGGAGCCGGCCCGAGTTTCGGGAAGGGTTTCCCCGCGCCTCAGCTCCTCACACGGCGGCGGCTGACAAGCGCCGTGGCC
>VYZV01044229.1:0-12731 GCA_013401275.1 Pandion haliaetus | reverse complement strand
GGGGGGTGGGTGTGTTTGCGGGGAGTGCTTTTGTGTTTAACTTCTGCCGGAGTCCCGAAAGGCTTCGAAGTGCGAGTTCGGGGTGGTGGTGGGGGCCGGGGCCGGATGCGTCAGCCATTGGGGTTCGGGGCGAGCCGAGCCCGTTGGCTCTGCCGGCAGCTCCGCGGTGCCGGGGCAGGGTGCGGGCTGCGCCGCGCTTCAGGCGGCGGCGGTGCGTGTCCTTCGGGTGCTCACCGAGCACCTGATCGCTTCCTGCGCTGTCCTGGGAGTTTGCGGCACAAAGTTGAGTGATTTTTTTGTTTGTTTGTTTAAAAGGACGTCTCCGCAGTCTAGTTCCAATTTGTAGTATCGTGATATTGCAGAACTGATTTCTTGAATCCTTAGTAAGGGGGGCAAAAGGCTGTCACACATAAATGTCCTCTCCGTTTTTCCAGGAGAAAGTGATTTGGGGGCGGTTTAGTCTAGGCGATACATTTCAGTGGTTTCATTTAGTGCTCTGGTGTTTGTAGCTCCTATTTGCCTTCCGTATGTGTTATGTGATAAGTCCATTTTTTTGACGTTTTATAAAACGGCCCATATTTTGCCAATTTGACATGTGTAGAAGTATTCAGGGTGAAAGTGAACTCATGTCCATGGCGAAGCAGTTAAGTATTTAAGAGCACATTTCAGCTTTAACGTGCGCTTGCTAGGTCTAACTGGTATGTATGTGTGTGGGAAGGCACTGCAGTACTGACAGTGTAATTTTGATGACAAGTGGACAATTTCATATGGATTTCTTGTAAGGTTTTATATGACGTGGACTGTGTAGTTTAAGGACTTAGTATTAACATCCAGGGACCTATTTCAGTGCTGCCTCAGTTTGTCTGGCTAATTATTTAAATCTCACAAGAAATCTAGTTCCAGTTTGGACACATGACTTGTATATTCTTTTCAGTTGGTCTTACATCAGTTAAACCTCAAGGATATTTTTTAAAGGTTGGCTTCTCTTGGGACTACTGTAATAAGAACTGTTTTCTTGACCAAAGTCCTGTTTATATGAATTCTCAGCAAGTCGGATGGATTTTGGTCTATTTCTAGGGCAGTGTAAAAATACTTGATACAGTGTGGTCATAACAGGTAAGAAATGCCTCTGTACTTACAGAAGGATTAGTGGGAAAACTGAAGTGTTGGGGGGTGGTAGGAATAATTCTGAATTTTAGCGAGTAACTTGTCTTTTTATGACTCTTGGCACCATCTTTGTCTCTATCAAGTAATGAAATTATAACTGTATCTTGTATCTTGTTACTGACTGTAACCAGTTTCATGGCTTTCAAGGAAAATAATCAGTGTTGGAACACATTTAAAACAACTCAGAGTCTCATGGTGATAGCAAGTGGGAGTTAGGCTGATATTAGGGGTCCAGGAAGGTCGATATATGTTGCATCAATAGTGAAACGCTAGGTCCATCCTTGCTAGTCAGTCCCACAGCAGCAGTGACAGAGCAGCTGTGGATTTTGTTCCTTTCACATGGACAGTTTTGCTTGCTTTTAAGTACCTGCATTTGGACAAGTCAGAGTTTTGAGTGTGTGTACAAGTTAAAGCCCTTCTCCTAAATGCTCTGACGTTTTACTAGGAATGTTAACAAATCACAGAAAATACTAAATGCCAAGTGCTTTTCTCTTTAGTATTTTGGTGAGATAGTCTACTTTATGTTTAATCATAAGTACAGTTGAAAATACATGGCAACGTTGCGAGTGATTGTTCTTAAGAAATATGCTATAAATGCCTGTGCAGAGTATCTCAGTAATTCTGTGTCATGTTACCAGTAAACAGATGTTAGACAATGTACTAGTTTCTCAGACTGTATCAAGAATTTAAAATATCTTTGCCCTTTTTGTAATATTAATTTACTTGTTCTAGCCAAAGGAGGGAGGTTAATTTGTATGTAACAGTGTATTACACATCAAATTTGTGCATGCAGCTGTTGCCCAGGCATTAATTAAGAGGCAAACTGAAGTACATTATTTTGATTATGTGTTGTGTGGAGGTTTTCTAGTCTGTTTTTAAATACAGTAGTTGTACTTTCCTGTAAGCATCTACTGTTAGGTAGAAGATACTGTGCTTGCTCCATAGTCCCCCTATCAGTCTCTTTGGTATTACAGTTACTTTCTTTTTAAATAGATTTTTTGCTTCTGTTTATGCTGGGAGACCTGCATGAGCCTCAGAATGAAGCCGAGAAGGGAAATTGACTCTGCTGTTAACACCTAAATGTAAATATTACCTTTCTTCTTCAATCTCTCAAGCATTCTGCTTGTCACAGCAGCAGAGCAAATATTTTCACTAAAAGCTGTGAATGTTGTAAGGTATCTTTTTATATCCCTGTAAGAGGAAAAGGGAGTTGTTTTACTAGGAAATGCAGCTTCAACATAAAGCACTTCGGAGCTCTTATCCCATATCTGTACTGAGGGTATATTGATTTGGTTTATGTAAAAAGATCCAAACAGTGAGTTCAGTGATAACTGTAGTATCATTTCTTGTAACTTGAGGGAAATCCATGAAGGCAAAATGCACCTCCTTCTCTGCAACCTTGACAATGGTCTTTTAAAATATCCAGACCCTTTAAGTGATGTTTATTGGTGTCTGAAATTTGATGTAGGTGGCTTATTATATCCCCAAGTACAGGATTAGTTATACTGTCATAACCATGTTTTTATAAAAATGAAAAGCAGGAAATACTGCAATTCATCTCCTCTGCATACAGTAACCATGTACTGTGTGTCTTGCGTGAAAATTAAGTTTTTGAATTTGAAAATGTATACCCTAGATATGGCAGACTTGTCAAATAGTTCAGCTGCAAGACAACCTTTGTAGATATTTATACTGTTTTTTCTGCAGTTGCTGTTTGATACCTGCTAGAGACACCGAAGACACACTGTGAAACTGAAGGTTTGACTATATGTACAAGTAAAAGCTTGTCAATTTTAGCTCTGCTTATCAATTTGTAGCACCTTTGATGACTTTCAAAGGAGGGCATGAATGCTTTAACAGAGCACTGGACTAGGCAGTGACATAGGTACAGCGGGAGGGCATGTACCGTGAAAGCACAGCGTGACCAAGGTTTGACTTGCCTTTTTTTTTTTTTTTTTTTTACTGAAATGATGATGATAATTTTCTCTATTCGTGTTGTCAAAATTTAGCTAAGGTAAAAAACATAGCTTATTATTGACCTTGGCTATCCTTACCTAAGGTAAAATATAATTTCATGTGTTTTAACCAAGTCCATAATGCTGGCTATTTTTAACTGGCTGCTTAAATAAGCCATCGAATTTTCTGCTTCCAGTTTGAGTTGGATGAGTACTACTGTGAGAGAAAATTCACTTTCTACCTCTTCTGTGCTCTGTGGCTTGAGAATACTTTTGGAAGAGGGTCACCCTCTACTGTGTCTGATTTTTATCACTCTTAGTTATTGCAAGTGGTAGGGTTCTGCTTAAATGGTCTGATCTGGTATGGCAGTTTCTTTGTTCCTATGCAAAGTAAATAGATTGTAACTAACTAATCTGGAGCTTTCTGTCTCATTGGATTTAGTGATACTAAAGGTTCAGTCTCCACTGTCACTCAGTGGAGTCTAAGTACTGCTGCTCAGTGTGATACCTGTGTGTAGACATGTGCAATTGTGCCTCACCCAAAGGTCAAACATGCAGAGCACAAGATTTGGAGATCAGTTTTTCCTTCTGTGTGATGGATTTTAACTTCACGAGATCTTTTAGTGTGCTAAATCATTTGTTGGTTTTTGAAGTTGGAGTAAAGGTAATGGAGCAGCTGTGCGATAGTTTATCCTAGTGCAGGAGAGGATGAGATGGGAGTGGAAACAAGCAGGCGGGGGTGCAGTGACTGTGGGAACGCTTCTGTTGGCTTTTGCTGGCTTCCAGTATTGGTGAAACTTGGCTTAAGCTTGTTTAAAATAGCAGTTATACGTTGCCACGTAGCTGTTCTTTAAACAAACTTGTAAAGCTAGTTTTCAGCAGCAGTGGTGATAAGAGAACAGATCTCGTTTGAGCTCCGAGTTTCTAATGCTTATCTTGGTGTTCTCCGAGGATTCTCTGCAAAGACCCAAGGGTCGTTTTATTTTACCTCTTATCTGCTGTGCTCTCACTTAAAACTCTAGAATTACAGTTCATTCTTTTACTTGAGGCAAAGTGGACAGAAAGCCTTTATGAGGGCTTCATTACTTGTCTGTAGGTGACTAGGAGAATGTGGTTAAGTGGAAAGTTGCTTTCTGTTGCTTCCCTCCCTTTTTATCTTTACCCGGAGGCCGAGTGTGTTGCTTGCAGGATGCTTCCAATTTCCTGTCTCACCACGTTGCAGAACTGGAGAATCCTGCTTGGTAGTGAATAGTCTTGATTATTTTTTTCCTATAAAATATGTTTGGGGTTGTTTTCTGTTTGGGGTTTTTTTGTTTGTTTCTTGGTTTGTGGATTTTTTGGGGTATTTCTGTTTTGGTTGGGTCATGTTTTTTTGTTGGGGTGGTGGCATTTTGTTTTGGTTTTTTGTTTGTTTGGGTGGGGTTTTTTGGTTGTTGGGGTTTTTTTAAGATTAGGTTTGTTGGATCTTGGCTGAAAAATGTCCTGAAAAAACAGTAGTTCTATGTACTTCATACTTAAGAGTCATTTGAAATTGGGAATTGTTTACCTTCTGTCTGGAAATTGAAGAAATACTTTTCAAACTGTCATAATAAATGCTGATAGAGCCATCACTCCCTCTCAGTTTTGCTCAGAAATGTCCAATTTTTTGATAGGGCTTAGCACCTGATGACTAAGGATTTGAAGGTGTTTGCAAAAAAAATTTTTTTTTTCTTTAAACTTAGAATGTCATTGAGTATTCCTGTTCCTCTGGTATGAGATTAAACTGGAATTCAAGTCAGTCTACCTTTGTTTCACACTGTCTCCATAGATTTCTTTTGTGTCCCTGATTTGTAAACTATTCACATCATTCATGGAAACATAACATAATACTGTTTGTTCTCATCTCTCTTGTCCTAGTAGTCTAATTTGTAGTGGAATGGCTGCTAATACACTCATTACACTGGGTGACTTCAATTCTTCCCTAGTATTTCTCATCAATAAGATTTCAAACTGCTGTTGATACTGCAGCTCCTTGTAACTTACCGAGGGACACTGTGGAAGGTGGGAGTAGAGTGCTGGAAAAATGAATTGCATCTACTAGACCACAATGACATCTGGCTGCATCTGACATCTTGTTTTCTGAGCTCTTTTCCATCCCCTGCTTGAGGAACATCCAGTCATCTTGCTTTCGAGCAAACTGGAATGAGTCTTTGCTGAGCTGTCAGCAATGATGATCAGGTCCTTTTGTGAGCTGGTAGTAAACCCTCAAAGATATGCAACTAATAGTCCTTGTTTTGGCCCATGGATATGCATTTCATTTCACTAGTTATTTCTCTCAAATAACCTTCTTACACCCTGAGGATTTTTTGTACATCCTGCATGACTGTCATGCTTGTACTTTTAGGATTGTTCCTTTCAGATACTGAAAGGGCTTGGTGTAGACATTTTAAGTGTTGAAGGAAAAAAAAACTGATTTGTGATAATACCAAATTGAGAAACAATTGGTTTTTATACAAATTCAGTGTTACCTGCCATTCTACTGCCAATAAATGCCTGCAGAATTTTTTTTTTAGTAATTCTTTGTATTCTTTAAAAGGGAAGCTTCAAAGCTCAGTGGATAATAGGGTCTCCCATTACCTTCGGGTAATATTTAACTGTTCTGCATCTGGAGAGGCATACAAAATGCAAATACCTGACATGCGTGGTGAAACTTGCAGTGACCTCCAGTTTGCAGTTCATGTAGAGGTTATCGAGCTTGCCAGGTTAATACACTCTAGCAGGCAAGTGTTTGTTTATTGTCATTGTTAAGACAATATTCTGATTGCTTTGAGTTATGACAGTACCTTAATTCCTGGTTGCTGAATATGTACTTCGAAAATTTATGTGTAGTTAGTGACAGTTTTCTCTGTTCATCAATATTTTACTTTTTTTTTTTCTTTTTTACTTCTTCCACGTTTTTAGACTGCAGAGTTGCCAGGTATGATACTAATATTCCTTTCAATTTTTTCTCTTGTTGCAAGTTTTAACTTTACCACCAGATATGTCATCAGTATCTTAAATGTTCCCATAAAATAAGTCTGAAATATTTGTTATTTCACTAAAGTAAATGCCTCTACAGATGCCTAGTCTATGACTAAAGACTTGTTTGCTTAATATAAGGAAAATATTGCAGTTGTGACTAGCATGGAAGCTTGCTGAAACAGTGCTAATATGTTCTTAAAAATTTGGAAAGGATCTCCCATATTAAGGATCTGTATGGTTTATTAATTTTATTGGATTATTCATATACATAAAACATAGGTGTTGGCTTCTATAGTTGTGTAAAGTCCTTAGGCAGTTCAGACTTGAAATGGAAATGTGAACAGCTGTTTTTTAAATGGAGTGGAGCTGGATGGAATTGCTCTTAAAACTATATTAATATGCATAAGTTTATTTTTAAACAGTTATTTCAATAATGTCTACATATAGTTCCAGAAGATGAGCTCTTCTGGAAATATAGAACGGACATTGTTTTTTTTTTTTAACTGTAAGTTCTGCATTTATTTGTAATGAACAGCTAAATATAGTAGGTTTCCTGGTCTCTGCAGGCCTGTCAGATGCCCCAGTCTGTAGAAAACACTGGGGCACCTGGGTTTCTTTTAGGTTTTCCATGGTAAGTGTGGAAACTAGTTCTTCTATACTGTCCAGCAAATGCAGTCAGGCTCTTCGCTGCCTACCCTGCAGTGGTGGCTGCAGGCTTCTGGCAAGGTCACTGTAACCGGCAAAAGTATCTTTCTCATTGAACCCCCGAGGTTAGGGCCAGGATCTCCTGCACTGGTACATTCTGTTCCACACAGCCTTGTTCACACCTTGTTCACACCTTCTTCAAGCATCTTCCTAAAATTAACGGAGAGTTCCAGTTTCTTCCGCTGACAAGAATTTACTGAGTTGCAACTGCATGTTTCTTACACCTCCCAGAGGCTCTTGGGAGGAAGAGCAGGGTTATGTAGGGAAGAAGTCTTAAATAAGACATGCAGATTGTTCTCTGTATTTGTTTTAAGCCAGTATTGCAGGAAGAGGGAGGAGAAGGAGCGCCCTCCCCACCCACCCCCAGTCTTGTGTACAAGAAGGCATGAAATGAAACTCATTAAGCCATGCAGATCTCTGGTGGAGAGCAATGTGGATTGTCTTCAGGGTTGTCATTTTAGAAGTGCATTGTGCCAAACTGATACAGAAAAGATTGGATCACTGACTGATCTATTTGGTTTCTCTCACTGTGAAGATTGCACACTGTCACTCAGACTGCCTTTTTTGTGCGAAGAAGGCTGATAATCCCCATCAGCGAACTGAGTAATAACATATTTTGGATTAAACGAAGGTGTCTTCCACCTGTGCGAAGTTGTAAGGTGCTTTCATGTGAGGATGTGTTCAGTATTGTAAACCAATATACATTGATACTCTCGGCAAGCTGAATGAGGAGAAATACTAACAATTGGCACAGTGTGTGGTTTAGGTGATACAGGATGATTTAGGATTGCTGCATTTGTTACAGTGGTGTAATGCCTGACCATTGCTCTTGGCTTCTGCTGCAGGTCAGCATGCCTCCATTCAGAATGGTTACTGTTGTCACTCATTTCAGCTATATTGTTGGTAGTGAAGGATTCAATTCTAAAAAAGAAAGGTTTTTCCTTGTATTGGTATTTCAAAGCCAGATGGGTCCAAGTGACTCTTGGGAATGGAAAACATGGGGGAAAGGGTTAGAAAGCAGCAGATCAGTAAAATAAATAAATGTTAAGTGTTTCCTTGTACCTGGGGTGCTCATCATTTCAGCCCAAAAGAAATCCTCAGGCTGAACTTTTTTCTATCCATGAAAGAATAGAAGTAAGGGTTTGCAGACTGCACTCCTAAACTCTCCTACAAATTCTGTTTCTTTTTTACAGTGGAAACTGGACTTCCCTTTCTGAAGGAAAAAAAATATAATTGTTGGAAGACTTTGAGCTGAAAGTTGCCCTGTGAGATGTCCAGGAGAAAGGTCTTGATGACATCTGTGGTGGGTTGACCCTGGCTGGATGCCAGGTGCCCACCAAAGCTGTTCTATTGCTCCCCCTCCTCATTTGAACAGGGGAGAGAAAATGTAACGAATGGCTCATGGGTCAAGATAAGGATAGGGAGAGGTCACTCAACCGATCACCGTCATGGGCAAAACAGACTCGACTTGGGGAAAATTAACTTGATTTATTGCCAGTCAAACCAGAGTAGGGTAATGAGAAATAAAACCAAATCTTAAAATACCTTCCCCCCACCCCTCCCTTCTTCCTGGGCACAACTCCACTCCTGAATTCTCTGTCTTCTCCACTCAGTAGCACAGGGGGATGGGGAATGGCCGTTGTGGTCAGTTCATCACATGTTGTCTCTGCTGCTCCTTCCTCCTCAGAGTGAGCACTCCTCACACTCTTCCCCTGCTCCAGCGTGGGGTCCCTCCTGCAGTAGACAGTCTTCTGCGAACTTCTCCAGCAGGAGTCCTCCCCATGGGCTGCGGTCCTTCAGGCACAGACTGCTCCAGCATGGGTCCCTCGTGGGGTCGCCAGTCCTGCCAGAAAACCTGCTCCAGCATGGGCTCCTCTCTCCACAGGGCCACAGGTCCTGCCAGCAGCCTGCTGCAGTGCGGGCTTCCGACAGGGTCACAACCTTCTTCGGGCATCCACCTGCTCCAGCGTGGGGTCCTCACCCACCTGCAGCCAGGGATCTGCTCCACCGTGGACCTCCCTGGGCTGCAGGGGCACAGCCTGCCTCACCATGGTCTTCACCGTGGGCTGCAGGGGAATCTGTACTCTGGCATCTGGAGCACCTCCTCCCCCTCCTTCTTCACTGACCTTGGTGTCTGCTGAGTTGTTTCTGTCCTATGTTCTCACTCCTCTCTCCGGCTGCAGTTTCTGTGCCACAGCAACTTTTTCCCCCTTCTTAAATCTGTTATCCCAGAGGCACTACCACCATTGCTGGTGGGCTCAGCCTTGGCCAGTGGTGGGTCCATCTTGGAGCCGGCTGGCCTTGGCTCTGTTGGGCACAGGGAAAGCTTCTAGCAGCTTCTCACAGAAGCCACCCCTGTAGCACCCCCCACTACCAAAACCTTGCCATGTAAACCCAGTACAACATCTCATTCAAATGTCTACTCTTTCTACCAAATACATCAGTGTCAGTAACTTTCCTTGGCTGTTGCTCTTAGGGTACTGTATATAACATCACAAACCTTTGTGAAAGCTCTGGCATTTCTCAGAAAGGTACTGGTTTTAACCAAATCTTTCCCCTATTTTCTTTAATTAAGGATATTAAACTAAGAAAACTGTTTAATGTTCATCTTTCTAAACTCATTCAGAGTATAATTATACTTGGTCTTGAAATTATGTTATTTACAGTGAAAATTTTGAAGTATAGATTAGCTCTTTAGAAAGTTATGTGCACATATGGTAAGAGGAACAGTGCTACTGTATCTTCAGTTTTGTCTTTTAAGCATGTGGTTAAGTTCCAGCATGTTCAGGTACAATGGTAAACCATCTTGTCCTGGTAAATATGCTGAAGTATATAATTCCCCTTTGTACCTCAGCAGAAAATTAGTATGCTCTACTGTTTGCCTGTCCTGACCTGCTCTGAGCAGCATGTTTGTGGCAGTATTTTACAGTTCTGCCACCAGTGAGGATGCCCAGCAAAGTCAAGTGGGGAAGGACAATTGCTTCAGCATTTTGAAATCACCTTTGTATGAATTACATTCCTGCATTTTAAAATTGACTGCAAATGAGAATATAGGTCCAGTGCCAGGGCAGGCCACTTGATTCCCAGGGTCTACAAGATTGCAGGAGAGAGCAAAGCCAGAACTTAGAGGCTTTGGGCTTGCTTTCAGCCCATAGGGTGGACTGCTGAGGAGCTAGCAAGGAGAATTAGTAGGAAATCTGTTAGCTTCTACCACATAGACAAAGTTCCATAGGAGCTTCATCAAAATGGGTCTCTGAAGTTTTCTGAATTGACAAGTAATTTTTTTAAAAAAGTGTTTCTTTCCATGCAGCAGCTTAGCTGTATGCATAAGTATTTCCACTGTCTTTAACGTACTTGCATGTGCATAAGTAGTTGAGACCTAAATAACCATAAATAGCTGGGACTTAAACAAAAATATAGATTTTAATCTTGTGAGTGAGCCTGTAGTAAAACGCTTATGCAATGGTAGAGCCTTATAGGCTTTATTGGTATTCTTTGTAAGCAAGTGTTCACTTCATTTTTATCTGTCCTATTTGTGGTATTGGTGCTTTAGGCTGAAATAAAGCAAGGTTTATCATCAAATAGGTGAAACTTCTCTAATCTGGGTTTCATTCAAAACATGAATCCGAATTCAGAGGAAAATCAGGACCCAAATTACCACTATGTCCACCTTGGAGTTACATGTGACTCTTGCAGTGTTCTGAGTGAAGCTGTGAAGCTTCTCCACTTGTCAGCTCTGTCAAGCTACTTGTAGTAGGGCAATCCTAGCATAAACCCTGTTTGTACTCAGAATGACTAGGTAAGTGCTGTGCACCTTGTGGCCCTTAGCTATGTAAAACTTGGTATGGGACTTGTAAGGTTAGCAAGGTGGATCGTCTCTGATGCTTCAGGCAGCAGGTGCCTATAGAGCTTGGGGAAAAAGAAAGATGCAAGATAAGGTAGCGTAGTATGTGTTACAAACTGCAAGACCTCCTGATTCTAACAGAATCTCGACATAGAAATATGTTTCAATTTACATATGTTTAGCACTCTTAGGTTGATTCTGTCTAGGCTATGCTGATTTGTGAAATACCTAAAACTGGTAAGTTTCTGTCATGATTAAAACCCCATTCAAAGGTTGTGTAACAGTGAAAATTGTCAAAAGTAAGAATATGATTGTTTTTCCTGTTTTCTTTTTTTCCTTTTTTTTTTCTTTAATATACTTAGGATCTTTTTGCACTATGAACAGCTATACTTAAGGAGCCATAAGATTTTGAAAAAATACTCAGTTTGCTTCTTCTGGCTTATTGTTAAATAATTTAGCTCTGTTCCAATTAATGTTTGTAAAGGAAAGACTACTGAACAAATTTACCCTCTCTGGTTACCATTGGTACAAAATGTACATTAAGTTTCTCTGATCATAGACCCAAAAGGGCTACACAGCTCCCCGGTTTGGACAACTAGTCAGTAGGTAAACTAGATTGGAACAAAGCCAAAACCAGATGGAGGACTGATTTATGCAATTGCGGCATTTTCAGATCTGTGAAACGTCATCTGTGCAAAAGGGCTCTGCTGGTTATACTAGTTGGGACCAGCTGTGCTCTGTCTCCCCTCTGTGGGGAGAACAAAGCTTGTGTTAGGGGAGCTGGTACCTTGACAAGGACAGGCTCTTTTTTCCACTAAGTATTTTCAGTTAATCTCTGGGGGAGAAGACACTGTTGCCTCCAGATTTCAAAACACTTTCTTGTGCAGCAAACATGATGACAAATTTATGATTTGGTGGAGGCACAAAGCAGGCCTATGGATTTTGCCCTAAAGAAATTTTTTAAACTGTTTTTTTTGCTTGAAACCACAAATAATTAGTACGTAAGCATAAATGCAGTCCAAGTTTTCATTGTAGTTATAGTTGGGTAAGGTTTTGGCATTTGTCAGTAACAGTCAGTCTATTCAATCTTTCCTCAGGTTTCTTCACAATCACTTTTGGAAAAGAAAAAAAATTTGTAGAACTTGCTCTTTTCCTCCCCTAAGTTCACTTTAGAGAACCAACACCTCACTTTCTCTCCTGAAGATCCAGTGTCTGCTTCACTGCATTTCTGAGCCTTACTGTGACAAGGTCTGCATTTTGATACCTAAAAGGAAATGGGAAATGAGGCAATATGGGTCTAGCACTGTTACTCCCTTTCCATGTTCAAATAAATGGCATGTTTTTGTAACTGGGAGGGGATAAAGCTGGCTCCCACAAGGGAAGTGGTTAGTGTAGCTCATTCTTACCATGGCGACTTTTGATAAGGATTTGTTGGGTTACTGTATACTTATTTGCAGTCACTAAAATAATCTATACTTACAAGGTTTAAAATGTTTAACTCTTTTGGTTTAACTACATTAGTCTCTCAGAAAATGCAAATGGGCAGTCAGGGTATAAGAATTGAGAACTGTGCTATTCTGTATATGTACAGCAGCTTGCTTCTAGCCTTACGTAGGTTCGTGGCTGGCTGGCTAATGCTTAACCCAGACATATTAAGCAAGTAGATGGGAAGGCTGTCTTCTGAAAGTGTTGACCTCCCCTGTCTGCAGTCTTCGAAAAGATACAGTTTTTTCCCTGCTTATCAGNTTTGGGTCCTGCATCTGAATGTTCACATAGTATTTGTTAGAAATATGACTGAAGCTGACTATGCAAATGCCTTTAGTTTTCCATGATAGGATTACGTGACAGTGTGTTCTTCACTGGTCCTGTGCAATCCAGGCTGAAGTCAGCCTCGTTCCAACTCCATGTCAAAGGCACATCTTCCTTCTGACATCTGCATGGACTTGTGGCTCCGTCACCCTAGCCACAGATTGCTTGTCAGTTTAGTGTAGCCATTAATTCAATGGGTGACATCAGTCTTCAGCTTCTAGTTCACAGCCAGGTCACTTCCAGTACCTAGT